>JALJCO010006024.1:0-23875 GCA_023101725.1 Atherinomorus stipes | reverse complement strand
TTTTAAAGACAAGCAGCTGTAACGTGTAGTCTAACTCTTTTCCAGTACCTCCAACTACTGCAGTGTTGCCCTGCTGAGGGGTCCAGCTCATACGGGCCGAGGCAGCATTCATCTCTCTGGCGTTGCTTCATTCTTCCGCTCCTATCCAACTCGCTCTGCAAAGACAGCTCCGGCATCTCGTTTCCGTGTCCCGCTTGCCTCCAATTTCCACGTTTCCTGTCCCTGAATATATTTCTTTGCTTTTATTAACTAGCTTGTTGATGCTACTTTGCTACGTTGGTGATCAGCTGCTGTCGTCTCGTTCTGTTGCTGCTCAAACCAGAGTCCTGTCTCCTGCAGCAGGTTGTTATACTGGCATTTCGCAGGTAAATATGCCATGAGTTAGATGTAAGAGTGTTGTGGGTAAGAATATGAATTTTATTTCATTTTTGTGGACATGACAAGTGTTATTCCTGTTCTCCCCATCCCACACCCACAGAGCAACCAGTCCGTAAACATCAGGATGTTGGAAACATCACAGTATTAATACCAAGCAAGCAAGTTTCAGTTGCTGATTTAATATGAGATTGGCAATTAGAGTGAATTTGAATAGATTTGCCGACTTTAAAAGTGAGATTCCTTTTTTAAATAGAGGCCTATTTATTATTTAACCTTTTTCTTTTGTCATGTGGCCTAACCACAGCTCTTCTCTGCAAGGTTATAATAGTTTTGGATTTTTGATTATTTTTAGTTTTTATGTAGTATTGACTCTTTGTTTTTCAATTCGGTTAGTTTTAGTTTTTTGAGCAGGTTTGCTAGTTTTTATTTTTATTTTTGTAAAATGCTTAGTTTTAGTTTAGTTTTTATTAGTTTCAGGGTTAGTTTAAGGTTTTTGGGTGGTTCTTTTTTTCCCGTAAATTATAGGCATTTCTCTGGTGTGACATTCAAAATCATCAAAAAGTCACTCAGAGTAAAACTGGTACAGTAAAGTAAACAGATTAAGGCTACGTTCACAGTGACGATCAGAAGAGAAGACGCTAAAGTGGCGTCTCGTCCTCATCTTTTTATCCGTTTTACACGAGCGTTGTCATGAAGAAATCTACATGCATACGAGGATACAAGACTGTGTGGAATTTGATTGGATATGCTCGCCAGGCCCTGGGTGGTGCTGTGATAAAACTCCACCATGCATTGGCGGAGTGGGGGGGCGGCTTAGGGGGCTTAAGCCTGGAATGATTCTTCAAAAGCCCCGGATCTTTTTTTGAGGTTTCTTTTTACTGTTTTTTATTATTTTAGATTTGATAATTTCTCATCAACTACAATATATGCAAAAGGTAATAAAAGGGGACGCTGCATGTCGTTACTAGGCTCCCCCTCTCTAAACTTGGTCTTGTTCAAACCTGTGGCGTTTGTGTGTGCCGCGCGCGTCTTGTATTGGCACTTCACCTCACAAGAGCACACCGGTGCACAGCGCAGCCTGCAGCACATGCTCATTGATTCAGAGCATCAGAGGACGTTAATCTAACGTTCATCTGGTACGTAGTGGTCACGTGTATGTAAACATATGTAAACAAACCTGTCATGAATGACGACGGAGTGTCCATTACTTTTCCCTTGTAACTCAGATGTCATGTTAGGCAGTGAGCACAGATGCGACCGTTTCAACAAGATGAGTGAACGCAATTATTGAAATAGTAATATGCTGTGTTTAGCATTGATTTATGAAACAATATATTTACTTAAATTTATAATTAATTTTTACTAACTTTTGAATATATATAGCCTAAACATATAGTCTACAGTAGGCTATATATACTATTTTTACTGATTTGCCAACCGTGGACATCAGATCCTTTTTCAAAAAAGAGAACAGCTCAGGTGAGAGAAAAACAACTAAAGACAATTTTACAAGATAGCATATGTCATAAATCTTTGGATAATAATAATTTGCTCCGCTTGATGCATGAATGAAGGACAAAAAGAGAAAGATGGTAGTAAGAAAGAAAAATGCCATCATGAGCATTTTAGAACACACGTACCCTATTTTGTGTACTTTCTTTTGAAGTTGAGGTTAAATGACATTGCCATGTTTAAATGCTGTACATATAGCAATAACAAAAACACCTTACCTGGTGATATTGTGGTTTCAGCCCACCACTATATGCAGGTATGACCTTTTACCTGTTTTAACTCACAAATAACCTTATAATTGTGTGGAATATATTGGTGCCAATTTTTACAATAATATTTTTTGTGGCTCTTGTAGATCTTTGTTTGTTAGTACAAAGAGGGAAAGATGACAGCAAGAATGAGAACAACACAGAGGTGGAACAAGGGACAAGGTTTAAAAAAAGAAGAAGAAGATGGGATTATATTTTAGAAAAGTGCTATATAAATACAATTTTTATTTGATTTGATTTGATATTTTTGGACATATTTACTTTGGGTGAAGAAGCATTTTTAAAAACAGTTTTTCTTTATACTTTTGTTTAAATTTATGAATATATCCCTGACTGAGTCCTGGTTTAGTCCTGGGTTATACCTGGTTTTGTAAATGTGTCCTGGATGAGTCCTGGTTTGTACCTGGTTCTGTGAATTCTGCTCAGTGAGTCCTTGTTTGGTCCTGAGCCATGTATTGGTATTGTTCTTTGAGTAAGATGTGTGACACCAAGACTGAGTTTTAACTTTAATGGTTATCCATTAATACATTAAAATGAAGACATATGTAGTATTATGATCATTAAAGGAGCTGTATCATGCTTTTCAAATGTTCCAAAAGTCAAATATAGGCATTTATAAGCTAGATATGTTCCCATCGTTACTATAGAAACTAATTTGGTGTTAAATATTAGTTTTTCGATGCATCTAATTTCCAACACGGAAGTAAGATGGCTGACTGTACTGAACCGCGGAGCTCTCGACCAATTGCAGCATGTTTTACGCCCATTTCATGACGTCGCCCCGGAAGAGACACTTATTCTGAAGGGTCACAGAATTGTCTGTAGCACCGGCACCTCTCATGTGGATGTTAGTAGTAAACATTGATGGATAATCGGACTCCGATCGACGGGATAAAACAGACCAGCCTGTTATGGAGCTGTATGCGCTCGACCCAGAGTCTGATATGGAGTTTGAAGTACACGCAGTACCACAGAAGTACCACAGAGACCCCTGACAAGTAAGTAAATTAGCGAACAAATCATAGCCTAACAGTTAGCATTGAGCTGAGAGATGTGTTGACTCACCAGTGTTGTTGTCTGTCCGTGCGCGTTTTTATAGTAGGAACTGCGTCAGGTTTCAGAAGTAATCCCAGAGAAAAAAACACTTTACTGCCCGACATTCATGAAGTTGTCAGGAGTGAAGTTCACACACAAAGTTGAGTTTTTTTCTGCTCCTGAAGTTAAAATCCAACCACTTCTGGCAAGTCGATTCATCCAGTACAACAAATAAACTCCCACGCTGAACATAACCACGCTGAACGTAACTGCATTTTCCCCAACTTGCTGTCCTCTAGAGCTTAAAAAAAAGAAGAAAAAAAAAGGAAGAAAATTCTCCTGAACTCTGGAGCAAACGTCTGTTAGCTGATGGCTGCTTGTCTCTGAGGAAATCTTCCTGCAGGTGTTAGTTTCTTCCTCAGAGAGTGTGTATAGGATTCTCTGAGTTTCTGTTCAACAGAGGGCGTCTTAGCTACGATACTGAGCGTGCGCATTTGGACTTTCGTGATTGGTGCCACGTTCATACGTAACGGGGTGGGTAGTCAGCCGTTTGCAGGGAGGTAGCGCTTGGTTTAAATATTCATGTAGATTACTCAAATATGCATGAATGAAGAAAAATAACGATTTAAATCATTTCTTGATGAGGAAATAACACACTGACATGCTGAAAAGCTCTTAAAAGTCCATTTTTCATGATAGGGCTCCTTTAAAGAACGTGGGCAGGACATGTTAAATGTTAGATAAAGGCAAATACTGAATAATTTTTGGTACCACACCAGTAGATTGAATTATTTATTACTTTTTTGGTGTACTGGATCACCCTTCTAACGATGAATCTTTTTGTGGGCTAAGCCCCTGATCATGACAATGCCTAGCTCCGCCCCTGCCACCATGTCCGCACACATGCCTAAAATCTACCTTAGATCCGCTGGTTTGAGTAGCACCTGAGTTGAGTTGCAGCCGAAGCCACTACAAACCACGCCCACCATAGGAATGAGTGGAACCTAACCCTAACCCTTCCCCTAACCTTAACGACCACCCACCCACATCACTACAAACTACGCCCAGTTTCACAACACGCGTCTGGTCTGCGGCTGCAGCTTGGTATACTTGGCTGGTTTATGTAGTTTGCGTACATCACATGTTCAAGTTTATTTATAAAGCACATTTACAACAACCAAGGTCGCCTAAAGTGCTGAACAAAAGGCACAAAAAAAATAGAAACGTTAAAATCAAATTATATAAAATCATAATAAAAATCAAACATTGAAACAAACAGTGTCAAGCTCAACTATGTATTGAAAGCCAGTGAAAAGAAGTGGGTCTTCAGCATGGACTTAAAGCCCGAGAGAGACTGGGCAGCTCTGATGTGGAGAGGCAAACTGTTCTACAGTTTCAGAGCAGCCACCGAGAAAGCTCTATCACCCCTGGATTTAAAGTTGTACTTCCGTGGTTATTTCATTAATATTTCTGTGTTCTCCATTATTATTGAATGCATTCTGCATCGTTTCTGTTTAAAAAAAACTTTCTGGTTGCTTAGTATCCAGCTGTATTTGTATACTAGAAGAGAGGCTTGTGGTCCAACGTCAGGCTTTTCCGGGTCCTTCTCATGAATTTCCGTCTGATTGGCTGGCTCCCATCAGTGTATGAAGGAAGCTCCGCCCTCCGCTCTTATTTCGCTACAGACAGGAAATAGAGCCGACAAACAAGTTTGTTCCGCCATGCTAACAAACAGTTAGCTAATTAGCTTCTCAACTCCGAAGCTACAGTCGTGCCGTCTTTACTTCTAGTGTGTAGTGGAGGGTTACCTGCCTTCCAATGGACAGATAGAAACCCCACGTGGGATACGCTATTTGAAATGTGACGTAGAAGTGCGAGGCTGTTCCCGATTCGCTCTTTTCTTCGTATTGTTTCTGTGATGAGGAAGCACAGCCGACTGGGGGGTATTATTACTTTAGTCAATTTCATCTTATTTGACTTACAGAAACTTTTTTTTTTCTTCTTTAATTTGAGAGTATGAATAATTTTGAGGACGACTCGTTTGGTGGCTCTAGCCCTGCATCTGGTTAGAGAGCAACAAACCAGGCAGAGGTGAGGATTGGATCCCACAAGATTTATTCTAGTTTGAACTGGTCCAAATATACAACAGCGGTAGCAGGCTACATGTATACCGATCTGAAGGTGCATGACCTATATTAAGCTTGAGAATGTGACGTTTCGCTGCGTAACTCCTCCTCGAGTCCCGCCCCAGCCATCATGTTTCAGAGTTTAGCTGGAGAAGGCTTGGAAAGTTAAGTGTCAAGGGTTTATTATCACTTCATTTTATGATGCCTGACCAAACGTGTTACAGTCGAGCAGATCGGCGGCCAACAGGGCAGGAGTTCTTTCTTTTTTTTGTATTACAACATGAAATCACCAGATCTCACTGGTCTCTGGTGTAACCAGGCGGTGCCGCTTGGCCGGCTGCACTAAGAAGAAAAGACACTTTTCACTCCACATCGTGTTTTTGGATCATATCATGAATGAAATATTTACTTATAGACCTAATGACATCAGGGGGCTCGTTTGTCACTTCTCATGAAGCAGCAACATATTAGTTAGAAGGCTGGTCTCTATACTGGCTGGTTGTGGAGAGGCTGTCTGTTTCTTTCATTTAAAAAAGAAAAAAACACGATTTCTTTCACAGTAGTTAAATGGCTGTTGCACTAATTCAAACTCTCTTAAAGGAGTTTTACGTTCATGTAAGCATTCATGTAAGACTTTCTGTAACAATGGCGTATAAAAGACACATGAAAACTTACCTTTGGAAGTGCAACGGTGATGTCACTGTTCATTTGTGCAGATGTTGCACCCAGCCACAGCAAAATTGCTTACAACTCTTCAAATTTGTAGTTACTGAACTGCTGCATTTTTTAGTAGTTTACACCGAATGACAAATAACTCATGTCCATGTGAGCACACGGTGGCAAACGGACATGGAGATCACTCATAGCTTATATGTCAAAGTAACTGCCTGACAAAACTTTTTTTCATTATGTACAGGAAAGGGGCAGGTGTAGTATGATTTTCTTCTTTCTGCTCCTTTTCTGTCGTGGTTATATATGCGTATTGTGTATTAGATTTGAATTTCTTTGTTTTGTATGAAGGCTGGGCATAGCCATGTGCAAAATAAAAACAAAATGAATGAATGAATTAATTAATTAATACAAAAGTCCTCATGTCACAATTTCCACTGGAAAGCTGGAAAAATATTATAATGCCTGAGGTGCCGAGATGAGGTGAACTCTGACCTTTCAACATGGTGGAGAAGAACAAAAATGTCCTTAACAGAGATGGACAAATTTGATTGGATAACATCCTGCCAGTTGGCTCAACATTATAACATAGACAAGAGAAAATGTATTAAACATATTGATTATTAAATAGATTAAATTACATAAAATAGAATAATTTTAAATGAGAGATTTTTTTTCTCTTAATTTTTTAAGGCTTTCTCTGAAGGCGTAGAAGGACCTGACGCCATCTTCAAGATTGCAGTTTCATTTGTTCAGCAACTCCTGTTTCATTTCCCCATAAATTGGCCACTTCTCAGGCTCTCCATGAATGCCTGTTGTATTATCTTTATTTCTGTATTTATCATACTCATCTTAAATTATATTTGTATAAGCCTATTCCATGAATACCTCCATCTTCATAGGGTTTCATTTATTTTTGCACTTTTGTCTATCAAAATTCTCCACGCTGTTGCACCTCTAAACATGTGACACCTTCATTTATATCAGGGCGTTTCCAACACATTTGCGCATATCTTCTATATTGGCTGTTTTTTGTTGTTGTTGTTTTTTTTTACCGAAGTCTGATATCTGATATTGTCCAACTCCTAATTTCCGTTATCTGACATCAACTGATACCGATCTAGGTGAGGTTGTATTTCATATTTTGAGAGATACAGTTGTGTAAAAAAGTTTTTGCCCCCTTCCCGATTTCTTACTTTTTTGCATGTTTGTCACACTTATATGTTTCAGATTATCAAACAAATTTAATTAGACAAAGATAACACAAGTAAACAGAAAATGAAGTTTTTAAATGAAGATTTTTTTTTCTAAGGGAGGAAAAAAATCCAAACTTAAATGGCCCTGTGTAAAAAAAGTGATGGCCCCTAAACCTAATAACTGGTTGTTCCACCTTAGCAGCAACAACTGCAATCAAGCGTTTGCAATAACTGGTAATGAGTCTTCTACAGCGCTGTGGAGGAATTTTGTTCCACTCATCTTTGCAGAATTGTTGTAATTCAGCCACATTGGAGGCTTTTCCAGCATGAACCGCCTTTTTAAGGTCATGCCACAGCATCTCAATGAGATTCAGGTGGGGACTTTGACTAGGCCACTCCAAAGTCTTCATTTTGTTGTTCTTAAGCCATTCAGAGGTGGACTTGCTGGTGTGTTCTGGATCATTGTTCTGCTGCAGAACCCAAGTGCGCTTCAGCTTGAGGTCACCAACAGATGGCCGGACGTTCTCCTTCAGGATTTTTTGGTAGAAGCAGAATTCATGGTTCCATTTACCACAGCAAGTCTTCCAGGTCCTGAAGCAGCAAAACAGCCCCAGACCATCACACTACCACCACCATATTTTACTGTTGGTATGATGTTCCTTTTCTGAAATGCCGTGTTACTTTTATGCCAGATGTAATGGGACCTACACCTTCCAAAAAGTTAAACTTTTGTCTCGTCAGTCCACAGAGTATTTTCCCAAAAGTCTTGGGGATCATCAAGATGCTTTCTGGCTAAACTGAGACGAGCTTTTATGTTCTTTTTGCTCAGCAGTGGTTTTGGTCTTGGAACTCTGCCATGCAGCCATTTTTGCCCCCAGTCTCTTTCTGATGGTGGAGTCATGAACCCTGACCTTAACTGAGGCAAGTGAGGCCTGCAGTTCTTGGATGTTGTTCTGGGGTCTTTTGTGACCTCTTGGATGAGTCGTCGCTGTGCTCTTGGGGTCATTTTGGTCGGCCGGCCCCTCCTGGGAAGGTTCACCACTGTTCCATGTTTTCAATATTTGTGGATAATGGTTCTCACTGTGGTTCTCTGGAGTCCCAAAGCTTTAGAAATGGCTTTGGTTCTTTTGGTCTACTTAACTTCATCAGGCAGGTCCTATTTAAGTGATTTCTTGATTGAGAACAGGTGTGGCAGTAATCAGGCCTGGGTGTGGCTAAAGAAATTGAACTCTGCTTTCCAAATATGTGATAAACCACTGTTAATTTGTGTTTTAACAGAGGGGGCAATCATTTTTCACACAGGGCCATGGAGGTTTGGACTTTTTTCCCACTTTTTAATAAAAATCTTCATTTAAAAAACTGCAGTTTGTGTTTACTTGTTTCATCTTTGTCTCACATTTAAATTTGTTTGATGATCTGAAACATTTAAGTGTGACAAACATGCAAAAAAATATGAAATCAGGGAAGGGGCAAACACTTTTTCACACAACTGTACAACTATATTCTGCTCTGAGAGCAAAGATCCCGAAATAGCAGGTATATTCGGGTGAATTTCGGTCTAAAGTTAGATGAGACGTCCTTAGCTGAAAAATATGTTTTTCAGCTACATGTATGATAATATCACAGAGGAGATTTGAAAGCTTTCCAACAAAGTCTATAGGATCAAAGCATCAGACATGCTTAGGTTAACAGTTTCATCTCCCTCATGTGCGTACAAATATGCACAAATGTGATGGTATGAATACATGTCATGTGTATATGTACAGTATACGGGCTGCTCATGCAGCTCATCTACATCCTGTAACTGAGGTTTTGCAATATTTTGTTACATAGTTTCCTCATTATGACCTCAGAGTTTGACTTTTCCAATCACTCATTCAATGCTTGAAAGATAGAAATAACACGGTTGTTTAATTTTGTGTTTGAATAGAAATTTTGTATTTGTTTTTCTCCCTTTTATGCAGTTCATCGTGTTTGGGATCATGTGCATTTTGTCTCAGAGGTTCCCCAGTCCGTGTCTGGTGAGTTAAGCTTTAAAATGTGTTTCTTTTGGTGTCTTCTTTCATTTACTGTTCATGTTTTCATCTTTTCTCATTTAAAAACAAAGCAAGAGGCTGAAAAATAACCGAAACAACACAAAAAAATGAGACAAAAAAACAGAGATACAACAGAGACAGAATCCTTGTCATTTTCATGTAACATCACACACCCTTTAGAAATAAATACAACTTCATCGTCTAACATGAAACAATTCCACATTCGTTGGGATGTGGTGTAAAATGTCAGAGATGCAGCTTTTCTGTCCACTAATAACAAGCTGGATGCGTCCTCTCTTTAGTCTGCAGGACACGGCCTTCATGCTTTCCAGAAACACCCTCACATTTTCATCCATCTGACCTCAGAACAGTTTCCACTTTGCCTCAGAGCATTTCAAATGAGCTTTGGTCCAGAGAAGACGGATGGTGGTGTTTCTGGATCCTGGTCCCATATGGCTTTTTCTCTGCATGATGGAGCTTTAACCTGCATTTGTGGATTTCAGGGTGAACTGTGATCACAGACAGAGATTTCTGGAAATCTTCCTGAGTCCATGCAGTGATTTCCAGTAGAAAATCATGTCTGCTTTTAATGCAGAAGATCACCAGCATCCTGAAATGCTTCATGATTTTTAGACTCAGTTTTTCTGGATTCCTGATGCTTTACCTAGCTTTGCCTCAGAGACTCGGCCTCTCTGACGTGCTCGTAACTGTTGCCAGTCAACCAAAATTGTGGCAACATATACCCGTGGTTGTTCCTCTTTAGTACCCTACTTTCCCAGTCTTTTGTTCCTATTTTTTTTATACTTGTTAAAAATCTTTCCTTAAACCTACAACCTTGCCCTGTGCATACAGAGATTCCACCTGATTCTCAGATTTATTTATTTATTTTTTTTAAATAATACACCATAAATGACTGGATTTGAAAGTCTTCAAAAATTTATGTTGAGGAACATTTTGTTAAATTGTTTCACAACTTTTAGAGGCAGTTTGTCTCAGATTGGTGAACCTCTGTCCATCTTTCCATCTGACTCTGGCTCTCTGACAAAAAAAAATATTATATATATATATATATATATATATATATATATATATATATAGACTATAGACAGACTAACATCTTTTCCAGTGATATATATATATATATACATACGTATATATATATATATATATATATATCTATATATACATGTATGTATGTATAGATATATATATATTTCAAAATCATGGTGTTGATTTTTGAAACAAGCAAATAAGCATGATGGGGCTCATGAATGGAAATTTTATTGGGCAACACTTTCTGTAACGTCCAATCAGACATCTGCACCTATTGACAAGTACTTTGGTCCACTGTTCATGAGCAAGGTGCCCTAATTTCTCCCTATTTTTCTGGGAGAGTTTTGTTTGTCTGTTTGTTTAAAAATATTTTTTAAAACCACAATTCAAAATCAATGTTTTATTTGACTAAATTATAATTTGGTAAATTTTTCTCTATTATTACTTTTCTAAGTTCCCTTTTTATTATGCTGCCAATGCCGTGAAGCATTAAGGCAGTATATTACTGTTCTACTTTGTTTATTCTGCGATATTATCAGACTTCTTTTTATTCAGTTTCCACCCTGTTTTTTGACGCCCTACTCCTCCTAGGGGTTTGCCAGCACCCCCACAAAAGTTATATCAAAATGTGCGTCTCGGCCGATAATGGTGTGTTATCTATTTCGCTGTACAAAACTCTCACAGTGTTTATGAAATTTGCAAAAGACTATTGGTCCCATAGGGATGAATGGGATTTGGTTGGAATCAGCTGAAATCAGCCAAAAACCCAGGTCACTTTAGAGCTCTATAGCTCAGCCATGCAATCACATACGAACGTCATTGAAAGTTTAAACGGGCTGCTCGGTGGCGTGGTGGTTAGCACCGCAGTCTCATAGTAAGAAGGTCACTGGTTCAATTCCCAGCTGGGGAGGGGGTCCGAACAATTCCAACTGTTTGGAGTTTGCATGTTCTCCCCGTGTATGCGTGGGTTCTCTCCGGGTGCTCTGGCTTCCTCCCACCATCCAAAGACATGATGTTAGGTTAATTGATCACTCTAAATTGTCCCTAGGAATGAATGTGAGTGTGAATGGTTGTCTGTCTCTCTGTGTTGGCCCTGTGACAGACTGGCGACCTGTCCAGGGTGTACCCCGCCTCTCGCCTGTTAATAGCTGGGATAGGCTCCAGCAACCCCCGCGACCCTGAACTGGATAAGCGGTACAGAAAATGACTGACTGACTGACAAAAGATAAAACTTTCACTATGTTAAAGGATATTTACATATCTGTTAGAGTTTCGACACAATTGCAAGTTATGTTTTAGTAAAAATCAGAAAAAGCCCAAAAACCCTTCCGCACTTTAGCTGCACTCTCAATTTCCTGTGTCTAAACTTTCGGGCCTGTCCTGTATATTAAAATAATCTGTGTTATCTTTTAGATAATATGAAATCCATCATCTTGTGGGAACTGAATCAAAATAAATAATCATGGCTGCTTTCTTCCATAATCCTGTAAACGTACCGTTTATATGCTGAAATTCTTTTATGTTTGACTATAAACTAATGTCTTGTATTTCCAGGTAATCCTCAGTGTGACCATGAACCTGGCTGGACTTGCCTTTGCTATTTCAGGGATTGTGCTCTACAGCATCCTTTTATCAGAGTACCTTAGAGAGAGTTATTACAGCCGGTCCAAGGTCTTGCAGGGAACAACGAGTACTTGTGGGGCCGTCGGTACACAACACCAAGTCCATCTCCTGTAGAGAATTTCCTTTATGAGAAATGTGTTGAGGGCAAGGCACTGGAGAGTGGTGAGTGTTTTTTTATCTGTGTTTGTAGCACACTAAATAAAAATCCATCACCCTGAAAAACAAAAACAAACACATGCATTCATATTACTGTCATTAAAAATAAACAAAAGTAAATAAAGCCATCAGCTTGAAAAGCTTTATACAGAAGTGAAATGCAGCATTTCTCATCATGACATTGCATATGATTTGTTATTCTCTAATGTTACAAGCCTTGAATCAAAAGAATCAATCTTTACTGGAACAATAACGGATGGAAGATGTTCAGGTAACTGTCTTTTCTTTCCAGGTGGTCCTGAAGGGCACCGTCATTCTACTGATTATCCTGTCAGTCTTGGAGCTTTTCATCACCTTCAGCTCTTCTGTGTTTGGGATCAAGGCTCTGAGGAGCAAGAAAGAAGGTAGAGATGGGAGAAATGTTTATCCCTGTTAGTTACCCCCAATATGGTGGTAAAATACTGAATGAAACTGAATTTCTTTGGACTTTTCACCCAAAGTCAAAAGATGAAACCACTAAACAGTAAAGTGAAATAAAAATATCTTATGAGTGATGTGAGCAACAACCTATGTGATGCTTTTCCTTCTTTAGTGCTCTGATGATCCAGAACGATGACATGCCACCGTTGGAGGAAATCACCATTAAACCTGCAGCCTTTAAAGTTTTTCTGTTTTCACTCTAAAAATAAAAATCTAAAAATAACATCTTCAAAACCAACTTGGACCAAGTTGATGCAACTCGGGGCTACTGTCCGGTTCAGTGCATGCGTTCAGTTGTCAGTAATCGGTTTAATCCTTAACATCTATCTCTGTGTTTGGTGTCAGACTGATAAACACATTTATATTATGGATGTCTTCATTAACTGAAGAGGAGTTGTGTATAATTCCTGCAGAGAAAATCTTCAGTGTTGATTTAAATGTTTTCCTTTTTGCTTCCCAGCTTGTCATTTTAAGTAAACTAAACCTTCTTACAAGCTTTTTCGTAACCTTACATTTTTAGAGCGCAAGTTAATCATAAATGTTCAAATGGTTGATTCTTTCTTCTTCTGTTGTGTAAACCATTTGATCACATTTCAGTGCTGCTTCACAGAAATGTTCTTCTGATCATTTGTCTGCAGTTTAATATACTTTAAATGTGCCTCATCCCATTTTTAGTGATTCTGTGCTGAGCTTTGTGCCTTAAACATATATTATTATTGTTACTGTTTGTTGGTGAATAAAAAAAAGTTTATGGATGTGCATTTTCATATTTTTGCGTATAAAAAAGTTAAACACCTTTGAATACAAATTTGAAATAGAAAAACACATTTACAAGCATACCCATGTGCATAAAGCCACATTTGCCATTTAGACGTTCTGTGTATATCTGGTATCTGCTGAGGCCATATGAGCAGCTGAGACTTCTGACATCTTACCCCAGTCAAACTTGTTTTCCTTCCAAACAAGGTGGATGGGCATTTTTTTATGCTCCTTATAACCAGAACAAGCTACTACAAATCCTGAGCTCTGCTCCGGAACTCTCATTCTTTTTAAGTTGCATTTATTTAGAAATTAATTTCAGGAAATCTAAGACCCCGAACAGACATTTATTCTGGTCAAACAAGTTATTCTTCTACATAACCACTTTTACAGAACAACAGGCTGAATATGTGTCTGGTTGGTAAGTGAAGGTAACACAGAACATAGCATGGAGGCAGCATAGGCCAAGTTAGCATAACATGCTAAGCAAAAGCTACAAAGTTTGAAAGTTCACCAAGCTCCTCCTTAGAGCCCCCTCTGGTGACATCAGCAGAGTTTATTTTCTTTTATTTTTATATCTTTCATTTAGCCGATTATGTGACTGGTAAGAACCTTTTATTTTTTTTAGTTCAAAGTTAAAAATAATATATGAGTCGCATAAACATCATAATTAACTCATTGACTGCCAGACCTTTTCTGAGCCAGGGCGCTCCATGACGCCAGGATTTTTATGCATTTTCACAGATTTCTGAAGATCCACAGAATATTGTGTACTATGCCTATGCAAACACTAGAATGTACCAAAGGAAAGCTTAGACTCTTCTTTTATCAGAACAAAAAAACATTTATTTCTAGCTTTTTCCATTCTTAGTAATATGCAGTAGAACATGGCTTTGTTGCTGTGAAAATACTGCTTTAGAACAAAAAGCTCAGAAAACTGAAAAAGATGTCTTTGTTCTCCAATATTTTTTACTTTAGTAACACCTTCATCATCTGAACAACTGTTCACTTCTATGAAACAACAAATACAACACTGAGAAGAGAGTTTTGGAGGCAAAATAATTATCCACTAGCTAAATAAGCCACAAGAAGTTTGTTTCACCACATAACATTTGACAGAAACGTCTCCCTCTATTCCTCCCTCCCTCCTTCTATTCAGACATAAAACATAATTCAGAAATGAGAGACGATCAACACTTAGTTCTCTCTAATAAGCTCTGCCAGAGATTAAAACAGCTCCGCCGATTAAAACCCTTAATTAACGTGGAAACAAGTGATTGGCAGTTAACGTTCGGATTTGAGTTAACGTGTTTACGCGTGAATGGCAGCCAGTGAGTTAAAAAGGATAAACATGTTTTGATTGATTTGTTCCACCGCACAGACAGTGTAGCCAGATGTCCAAACATGAGCTTTAGTTGTCACAAGCCCTAGAGCGCCAGTAATGTGTTCGTGTGGGACAATATGAATTAACATTTAAAAAATGTTAAATCTTACATATTTTAACATAAGTCACACCTGTTTTTTAAAAGTACAGGAGGAGCCAAACTATGAAAACAGTACTAATTATAGTCCAGAAAATACGGTAATTAGGTCTGAAAATATAGCAAAAAATGTTTGGCCCAAATTAGGTGGCCTTGGCTGAGGCTGATTAAATGTCAATCCAGCTGCTAAAACTCAGTCACATGACCCACAGGAAACTTGACATATTCAAAGCCAGGCTGGCTACTGACATTTGGTCCATTTATTTTCCTCACAACACTTACTAACACCTTAAAGACCCAAAACAGAACTTTCAGCAATTTTCTGTTATCGACGGCTAAACTAACATCCATCTTCATTGTACCTGCACTCTCGATTCACTCCAGCCAATAAACCTCTTCATGGCCTACGTCACAGGGACGTCGCAGCTGCTGCTGCAGGCAAAAAGAGAGGAAAGTGCACAACGAGGACTATGGAAATGAGCTTTCTCAAGTGTTATTACGACTTTAAAATGTCGTCTTGTTGTAGGTTTGGATGCGAGAATAGGAGGAACAACGTTTGTGGCAGTAAATTAAAGTTTTTCAGGACACCAACAGACACGAGTCCTCATAAAACACAAAGACAATTATGGTTCAATGCTAAATATAAAAGACTGAACAAAGCCAGTCTTTGTATTTCCGTTTAATACCCCTATTTGTTTAGGCTCTAAAAATATACTAAATTATGTCGTTTTGAGTACATTATGGACGCTACCCACTCAGGACACTTGGATTACATTTGAGGCAAGCAGTATGGAGGAATATTGACAAGTTTTTGTGGACTTTTATGGACCCTTTTGGCTCGGACCCCCGTGAACTCCATTATATGAAAGTTGGGGGAAAAAGAGAAACCTTCCTGGTCGTCGGCTGCATTTGAGATATTAAAAAAGTGCGGCAGAGTCTTGCTCACCATGAGGGTAAGTGGAAAATAAAGTTACATCATTCTGTGGGTGAACTATTCCTTTAAACTTACCAGCATGCAGGTGCAGTTTGCTGTTAAAATGATGTTTACCCGACGAACAATGATCCAGGTCTTGTCGTTCTTCTTGCTTTGACCTGACAGCAAAACTTCCAAAGGCAGCACACAAAAATCCAAACGTAGATTGGTGTATTTTATAATTAGAACGTGTCGTGACCATTTCTGACATAGTTGTCAGCATCCAGCCATTTCTTTGCTCTGAGCTTCTCTTTGCTGGACACACATGGTGTCTGGATTAGAGCTCCGGCCACTCCACCGTCTGCAGCAGAAGATCCTCATCCTCTCCTGTAAGGTGTCTGGATCAGCCTGCTTCCATCTGCTGGCGTTAATTTACTAAAATAGCTGTCACGGTCCGTAAAGTGTCTGGACATATTCCCACAGTTCCCAGACTGAAACAGTTGTTTGAAACTCTCCATTTACCAAAATCCACCAAAACCTGCTAGCTGCCGTTTGTTAGCACTGCGGCTAGAGCTGCTTTTGCCTCCAGCTAAGCCCCGCCCACTGAAATAAGTCACATTGTTTACATTCTGTGAAGGGGTCTATAAAAGACAGTCTAATCTTGACTTGTTCTGTCCCTTCCCTCTCTTCCTCTGGTAATGTTTCCTTGCGTTTCTTTGCCGAGTTGGCCATGATGTATGTTCCAAACACCCGCTGTGTTCACGTGTGGTTCATATCCGTTTGCTAGTACGAGACGCGGTGCACAATCAATAGTCCCTGCAACGTCACAGCTTCGTCCTGGATGGAAAAGTTACACAGTGCAGTTTCTGAGCCTCGGGACGCAGCTGGCAGTGACCGCTCGAAAATGCGCATAATGAATGTTGGTGTATCATCAAAACGAGTCAGAAATGCAGATGTTTTAAGTTGGAAAAGTTACGTTAAGGGGTTTTTAACTGTGCCATAAATGCTTAAAGTTGTCTGGATTCGGCCAAAACTTCTGCTCTCTGGGTCTGCATTCATCAAAACTTTAATGTAGCTATTTTTTTCTGTGAGTCTATTCTCTTGGATATTTACAGTGTTGATGATGTTGATGATGATGTGTTTCCTGCTGACATCTATTTAACATTGCCTGACCTTTAATCTTGGGAGTGTAACACATTTTTTATAAACCATAGGAAGAAGTCCACTATCCTTTTATTTAAGCTTTTAGATGAGACTAAACAGTCTTGTATCTGTTTTTCTACACCTTGTTTTCTCTGTTGAAACAAAAACACATTACACAGAGAATCTTAAAATTTTTAATTCATACCTTGAAAAGAAAATTACATATTCTAGTTCCTCTCATCACATAAAGCACAGAAACATCTACTGGCCGTTAAGGTGCTCTAAACATAAAGTGTAAATGTGTAACTATGGTCATGCTGCATGCTGAGCTCATTTAACTCTCTGAGAGCCGATATTATTATCATCTAGAAGTGCAGCATTTGGATTTTATCGATCACAAAAACTCAGAGAGGCTCGATGCCCTGCACCCGAGGATGCAGATTAAAGACGGGCAGTTGCTGCAGGCTGTATGTTTGGGTTGATGCTAAGCACCAGGACTGGTCATGAGGACTTCCTTCAGCAATGGCTGCTGACTCTCAGCATGTCTGGCATCCTGCAGACACACAACAAATCCAGCTTTAACAAAGCAATATATCAACAAATAGATTCATTAAAGATGCATTGCGCATTCTTTTCTTTCCTCCACATGCTCTAACAATTGTCTGATGTGTAGAATGAGCTGATCTTTCTTCACTGCGGTGGTCTCTGATACTGTTTCTGAATGCTCAATGTGAGAAATTCGGGTACGAAGCCTCAAGGGGGCGCTTGTGGGGAGACGAGCTGCGCAGTCAACGTTCATCTGGCTGCACTGCACCGGTGTTGTGCACCACAGGTCCGCACATGTTGCGACAACACTAACTGCTGCTAAAAGATGGAGAGCAGGTGCCTCTCAAACCCCAACCTCAGGGGCGATTTTGGCGCAACACCGGCACCGGGCTAAGGCGGGAGTAAACAAACTGAGCAGCTTTTTTCTTTCTTTTTAATTCAATTGGAGTGAGCTCCGATCCAGTCTGGGAATAAAACGGGACCCACATGGCGTTCTTCTTACTAACAAGGTAAATGTGATGTATGACGGAAATAAGGATGCATAATATTGCAATTCTAAGTTTTTAGCATGTAAATATAGCAGTATGACGGCCATATGACTGTTCCCGAGGAAGAGATACACTGTTGTCAACTTGTAAAATTTAGTTGATGCGGTAATTTTATAAGTTAATCATGGTCTCAGTGAATTTAGATATTTGAACTACAAGCCAGCGTTAGCCTGTTGTTACCGTTAGCATACAGTCCGTCAGTTTACTCCACGATCAAACCGTAAACAACTTGCAGATTTATAACTTTATTACTTCAGTAGACATCGTGTCTCTAACTCTGGGCTCAGACTGAGTGTAATGTGGGTTAAATTAGAGACCAACGCAGTCGAAGCAGCTCATGCGTGTGCACGACGTTAGCGTCCCTTCCACTTGTCGCCAGAGGGGGCGAACTTCTGGAAAAAACCTGGAACGTGCGCTGTTCTCCTTTAATTTAGAATTAAACAACGATTTGTTGAATGTGGATTGTGATTTTGTGTGTTTGTGCTGGTTCATACGTTTTCCTTCCCCCTGCAGCACAGAGCCCCGATGCCCAGTGCTGCAAGAATGATGCAAACACACAGCTGCAGGACGGCCAGGACGATCAGAGTAACATCCATGCCTCTCAGCAGTTTCTAACAGATGACACAGAAAGGAAGAAGCTTTAAACAGAACTTCAAACTCCAAACATGAGTCTGCGTTTTTTAAAACTGCTCACCTGAGCAAAATATGCCACATGCATGCAGTTACTGGCGGAATTACGAGCATCATGGCTCCAGTTGTCACACATCCACGTGACAGAGGACTCTGATAGGTCTTGAGCGTACAGCGAAATGCCAACAATGGCGATGATGAACCCAGCTATGTTCATAAAAACAGAAAATCCCACCTAAAAGGAGGAATTGTGTTAGTCTGACATGACTCCATCACACTGAGATTTCTGTTTTTACCTACCAAGCAGGGAGACGGGCATGAGTCAGCAAGAATGGACACGATTCCAGCTAAGATGAACTGAAGAGAAAACAGGAAGCTCATCACAAATTCAGTCGTTATTTTCTTTTATTTCTTTGGTGAGAGATGGTGTTAATCTTACCACAGCTCCCAACCAGTACGCTGCTCCCAAGTGAGTCAAATCTCCAGGATGTGTGCTTGTTCGTCCCGGACCGAGTCCGATGTTGAACAGGCCCACCATGATCTGCACTGCCTGCGAAGGATTCAAGGTGACTAAAACTCAGTGATGCACTTAATCAAAGCAGCATTTAATGAGTGAAACTCTTCTCACCCCGAGAGCTCCGACTACACCGCTCCGCATCATGGTTTTACTGGTGGAGCACAACGCTGGGCTGTAGCAAAGAGCTTTGAGGATCTGACACAGTGGAGGCAACATGGAGTCGCTGTCGGCCTTCACAGTGACCACCGTCACGTCCTTGTCTTTGACAACAGAGATGGACATCTTTCACCTGCAACAGGAGAAGCAGATCATTGGAGGGGATGGGTCCTCAGAGGGAGTAGAGAGGAACCTCGCACCAACAATGTCCTCTATGAAGAATTTCAGTCTGGGTTCCACACGAACCACAGCACCAAAATAGACCCCAAAGTTACCAATGACCTGCTCTCCTCTGACACTGGCTTTCCCTCCATCCTCATCCTCCTGGACCTCACTGCTGCATTTGACATTTTTAACCAGGGACGGGCGATACTGACATTTTTCCTGTAGATACCATACCACTAGTTTATGGTACTTTTTCATCAATGTATTCTTTTTGTCCCTTAAAGGAATAGTACACCCACAGAATGATGTGCGTTCATATTCCACTCACCCTCATGCTGAACAAGACTCTGGAGCAGCCTTTCTTAAAGTGGGTGCCGGGTCACACTGGGGTGCCTCCTGACAGCATCAGGGGTGCCACCAAAAAATACATATTCCGACATTTTAATTTAAAAAAATCTGACATTTCATGTATGAATGTATTTGAATACATGAATATATTCTTTTTATTAATTTTTTTTACATATGAATGGATTGATAAAATTGTCATTTCATTTTTGATGAATATAAAATTAACCATAAAAATCTGTCTCATGTACCCATTGTCAGTAACGTGGCATGGCGTCCCCACTGGGGTCAGCCTGACTGTGCAGCACATTGTTTAATAGCCTAATTTAACCATGAAAATACATTTGATTTCACAAAGAGCATGGAACAAGCAACAGCATCATGGACTGTTTTTAAAGGAGCTAAAAGCGATTTTTTTTCACCGCTAGGTGGGCTGGTGAGCACCGTGCTGAGACCAAAACAAAGTGTGCCATGATTGACAGTCTCTTACGCCCGCCCCCTCCTCTCTCACCCTCACCCTCACTCAATCAGCAAAGGAATGTCTGCCGAAACAGGAACATTATCACAACAAAACGCCGGATGTTTTGGAAGATGACGAGTGACGAAGTGAGTAACTGCTAACTTTATAATGCTGAAAGCGATATTATTTTATTTTGGCAAGTTATAGGTTATAGTTTAATCCGTAAGTAATTATCACGGCGTTGATTTCGCCTCTTAATTAGCATCAAACGATGCTACTAGTGTTGGCAAGCAGTACACAGTAACAAATGTACAATATAACGACTGTATATAACTTTTATGGAAATAAAACCCAAGTTATTTGAAAAGTAATGTTGTGGATAGTGCAACTATCCGATTAAAAATGAGGGTTACGTCAGTACACCCACTCAGTGTCTAATTTTAGTCTATTCATAACTAATAATCACTCACAGCGTTTGCCAACGCTGCTCTGTAAACACGAGCAAAGACGTGAGCTACGTGGGTTCTGCAGTTATGTGGACTCAGCCGAGAACTGGTTTTGTTTTTATCAAAACCACGTTCATCTGGCGCTAGATGACATCTTATTCTTATCTGATTACTAAGCCAGGCACCAGCGTCCTGTCTGCTGAGGCTGGCAATCGCGAGTGGAAAAGGGGAAAGTCTCGAGGTTTAGCCTGGACCGAGGGTGGAGGGAAGCTGGAGCAGCAGAGTCTGGATGTCCTGCGTGCTGCCAGGAAACAGAGGTATGAACCGTGCCTCAATGTAGGACGTCTTATTTGTAACGGTCTGGATTAAATTATACAAATGTCAACGTGTTGTGGCTAAAACATGATTTATAGAATATTTTTATACATATTTTGCAGAGGCAGCTTCAGCAGTTGTCCCTGGATGAGAGGAGAGTTTGGGTCAGGGACTCTGAGGGACAGCCTGGACTGGTTTTTGATGCTGTGATGGTGCATCAGGGTCGTCATCGTGCTCCAGCATCTGCAGGGGTTCAAGGAGCACCGTGAAACTGCAGGGAAATGCCCACAGACGTGCAGGAAGTGCTGTGGTCAGGAGCAGCAAACCAGCATCTTTGTCCCTTTCCTGCTCTGATGCTGCAACTCATGCCGGCATCATCTGGTCATGAAGAAATTCAGGCTCAGTCTTGCACAACTGAGACATTTTAAATATGTAAAAGCTTCACATTCAAGTGTTCTTTTTTTGTAAATAAATAGATTAACATGATTGTGTGGATCATTTTCATTCAAGTGAAATTATAAAAACCTTCTTCCTTTTATAAGCTGTTGTTAGACAAAAGGTTTCCATGCAGAGCACAGTAAAGAGCTAAACTATATAGTATAGTGGGAACAATTACACTGATTTTGTTTTTTGGAAACTTACAAAGCCAACAGGAGTTTGAGAAAAATCTTTATAATCTGATTTTCAGCATTTACACTACTTACAAAAAAGTAGGGATATTCAATTTTAGTTTTTTTTGAGAACAGAATGATGCAGAATAAATATTTAACCATTGAACAATGTACATGTGCATTGAAAAGTTTAGAGAAAGTTTAATTCAGTTCACCTGAAAAGGTTGTAGTGGATTTTAGATTAATTCTGACATCATACAAAAAGCCAAATTTTCTTAACTTTTTGTGAGTAGTGTAGTTTTGTCATCTTCGTGATGAATTATTTGCTCCAAGATTTTTAAAATTTGAATTAGAGGTGATAAGTAAAACTACAATACAGTGATTTTACATCATTTTTATTTTTGTGACATTTTCATCTGACAGGTGATGAAGGTCCAGGCAGCAGTTTCTGTCTTCAAACAGCATCTGTGCAGTGAGACAATGAAATTAGTCAGAGGCAATTAAAATAAATGGATTTGCAACTAACTCCAGACATATAATCACCTCTTCTGAGATGCTGCTTTGCCAGTTCAGCCGTGGTGGAATGGGTGGAAGTGGGCCAGGTCTTCTGGGGTCAAGGTGCTGCGTTCTTCTAAACGACTCCTCTCACCTGAAGCCGGTCTCTTCTCCACAGTCTTGGTCTGCAGTTCCCAGATAGATCCAGAAGTTTGGGGAGTTTAGTGCATACATCACTGCCTGGCATGTGCTTTGTAGAGCCTCTTGTATTTGGGCAAAAAACAACTGTTATTTCAAAAATACATTTGAGGTTCAGTTAGTTATAAACAACATTATGGCTGCAATGTTTCTGTTCTTTAGTATACAAAATAAAAAATTATACAATGAACTATAAATGCCATAGTGAGAAAACACCACTCACATCTTTCTCTCCAACGTTTGATCGGTGATGGTCTCTGGAGATGAAAGTTATGATCCAAAGCAGCAAGAAGTCTGGCCTCAAACCAGAGGTGAAGAACTGCAGCGCTGCTGGCATGCATGACAATGTGGCTCTGCTCACCTCCAGGTCAGGTGATCTGTAAGGGATGCACACATTTAGATATGATGTTTGTCATTTATAATAAAACATGATCATGAATCATATTACACACGATCATATATAATATCTAACATAGACCATATATTATATGATCTAGGTAAGATTATATATGATCATGTATAATATGAGCATATCATATATACTGTATGATCACAGACCATATATACGTATGATCTATGATCAGTGATGGAGCAGGTTTGCTGGCAACAAGCTTCATGAGGTTAGATGCAGAGAACTTATGAAATGACAAAATCTTTTGTCCTTCACATCAGGACAGTTTTATGAAGAACTGGTGCAGCTTCCAGTCAGCACTTTCCTCCGTTCAGCCTCCCAGTAAACCCAGTGTAATATTTAGAGTAATCAGATCTGAGCACTTGAAGTTGCTATCAAAATCAAATTTCACCTTTTTATTTTAAAAACACCGGAACAAAAAGGCGAAAAAGGCCTGAATAGCCGAGGATCTGGTAGCTGGTCGCAGCTGACTCTGCTGGAGGAGCGATCGGATCCAGGCTGAAACCTCACGATCTACTAGCATGCTAGCGTTAGCTGGACTGCCTGCTACTCACATTACAACAGTAAAGAGTGACCGACTGCGGTTCAAACTCCGACAGTTACCCACGCCAGGACTGTAACACTACACTGTATTGAATAAACATTGCAACATGTGCCTAACATTACTGCAACACGAACAAAAACAAACATCTGACATCATGTTGTTACCTACCTGTTCAGGAGAAGAGCAGCTCTGAGTCAAACTGAAGTCCTGTTCTGTCGCAGTGCTCTCCGCCTTGGAAATATAATCCCCGTTTTGTCTCTTTCCTTGTCCGACGACTTTTGGGGGGCAAAGACGGTTGTTTCTGTGGAGGTAATATTGTTTCTGTGGAGGTAATATCGGCTCCTGCTCGTCTCCAGCTGAACGCTTCTAACGGCTGGGTTCAGTCTCCGCCAATTTGCTTGTTCACTCCGCGTCATTGCGCCGCCCTGGTGGTGGCTGTTTATAAGGAAGGAGGTGCGTGTGCGCGTCCACGTACATGGACGTACATGCATGCGCGGCCGGACCGGCAATGTAAACACTGAGCTGGAGATCAACACAGGGAGGCGCTGTGTGACGTCATGCTATATTCCAGATGAAAATACATGTCTAGTTCTGTACATAAAGATTTTTTAATTTCTTAAATGTGAAAATAATGACTTTTCACTCATTGCTCCTTTAA
>JALJCO010006022.1:0-280674 GCA_023101725.1 Atherinomorus stipes | reverse complement strand
TTTTTTTTTTAATACTTATTCCGAACATAATCATAAAATATAAGGATAAAAGATGAATTGAAAAAAAAGATAAAAGAATCAACAAATAAACAGACAAACATTGAAAAGAGAGAAAAAATAAAAAAAGAACAATATAAGACAACACAAACAGCTTAAACCAACAAAGAGTAACAAGACAGAAAAATTTGTCAGTTTTTTTTTTTTTTATCTCTCTTCTCCTATTTCCTACGTATATCTCAACTAATTACCATTTAACCATTCGACCGAAAATGGAGCAGGCAGAAGTAAAAACTTTTCAAGGCCTGCTCCCCTATAACTAATTTAATCTTCTCTCAAACTTAAAGATATACAGTATTCACTGTACTATAATACAAGAACAATATAAGTAAACAACAATAAAGCAAACAAAAACAAAACATCAAAAAAGAACCACAATGTAGTATATGCCTATCAATGACAAGAATAGGCAAACATTCATGTTCCGCAAAAGTAAAGAAAATAATTGAATGTATAAAGCCAAAAACAGAAGACTGGATGAAACATTAAATTTCCATCTTATACCTGTGAATTTTATCATTTCTGAAAAGTTTCTTAAACTTGATTACTGTTAAACAGGATTTCAATTGAATTCCCTTAAATCATTCCATAAATGAACTCCACAAACTGCTTAACAAATGGCTTCAAGTTTGTTCTCACTGGTTGTTTTTTAAAGATACATAATCCCCGTGGAGGCCGTAATTACTTTCCCTCACCTGAAACAACTTCGGATACTGTCAGAACTTTTTCTGTTGTGTGACGTTTGTGCATGAGTTGTGCTGTTTTAAGATCTACAAGATCTTTGAATTTAAGTGTGTTTAATTCAACAAACAGTTTGTTGGTTGGTTGTCTGTATTCAGCATTGCAAACTATTCTTATTGCTTTTTTTTAATTATGTATATTGGATCAGTATTTGTTTTATACGTGTTCCCCCACACTTCCCACACAGTAAGTCATGTATGGTAGTATGAGGGAGCAATACAAAGTGAATCGTGATGCTTGATTGAGAAGGTCTTTGGCTCTATATAAGACTGCTATTGATTTAGAAACTTTGGATTTTATATAGTTTATATGTGATTTCCAGTTTAGTTTGTCATCTATTATTACCCCAAGAAATTTTATTTCGGTTACTCTTTCAATTTTTGTACTGTCAATCCAGAGCTGTTTTTGTGTCAATATGACGATTTCCGAAGATCATGAATTTTGTTTTACTTACATTCAAAGTTAGTTTATTTTCATCAAACCATTTCTTCAGTTTAGTAAGTTCACTTTCAACAGTATCCAGAAGTTGCTGCAGATTTTCACCACGACATACTAAATTTGCATCATCTGCAAACAAAATGATTCGCGAATACAATGTTGCTTCGAATATGTTATTTATGTATAATAGGAACAGGAAAGGCCCCAAAACAGACCCCTGGGGGACCCACTAATTACCCTTTTTACATTGGATTTAACATCATTCAGTTGGACATATTGTTTTCTATTATTTAAATAACTATTTATCCAATTGTATGCTGTCCCTCTGATTCCATATCTATACAGTTTTAACATAAGTAGTTCATGGTCGACTGTGTCAAAAGCTTTCTGCAGGTCTAAAAAAATCCCTACAGCATATTCTTTTATTTTCTATGGCTGTTGTTATTTCTTCAGTGAAATCTATTAATGCATGGGTAGTTGTCCTATTTGTTCTGAAGCCATATTGCTGATTGTGCAGAATATCATGTTTTTTGGTGAAATCTTGTAATCTCAAGAAGTAAATCTTTTCCAGTATTTTTGAGAACTGTGGTAATAATGAGATGGGTCTATAGTTTGAGAGTGCATGCTTATCACCAGATTTGTAAATTGGCATGACTTTAGCTACTTTCATTTTGTCAGGAAAGACGCCCGTTTTTAGAGATTGATTGCAAATATGTGCAAGGGGTTTTGCTAAAAGTTCAATTATGTCTTTTACTAATGCCATGTGTAACCCATTGCAATCAGTGGATGTTTTATTCTTTAAGCTTCTAACAGTATCAATGATCTCTTTTTCATCCGTTTTCTTTAAAATTAAAGTTTCTTTAATGTTTATCTTTTTGCTTATAACATTTTCTCTACTTCTTGTTTTCGCAATACCCTTTGGCCAGATTTGGACCCATACTTACAAAAATGTGTTAAACTCTTCAGCAGCCTTCTCCATATTATTTATCACAGAATCATTTGTATCTGAGAAACTGTTGGGATAATCCAGCCTACCAATTCTTTTTTTAATTATATTATTAAGTATGTTCCATGTATCTTTTACATTACTTTTATTATCCTCTAATAATTTGCTATAGTAATCCTTTTTATTATTTCTTATAATTGCTGTTAGTTTATTTTTATATATTTTGTATTTCCGTTCAGCATTTATGGTTCTTTTTCTTAAGAATTCATGATATAAGACATTTTTTCTTCTTACATGCCCTGAGGATTCCTTTAGTTATCCATGGTTTATTGACATGGTTTTGCTTGACAGCTTTCTTAACAAGTGGACAATTTTTATCATATAATGCTAGTATGATGGACAAAAAGGATTCATATGCTTCGTTTACATCTTCGACGTAAACATTTCTCCAATCCTGATTCTTAAGATCTTCTTTTAGATTATTGATTGAATTCTGTGTTGCTTTTCTGGTTATCTTGAACATTTTAATCTTTTTTTTTGTCAGTAGTTCTGCTTTGAATAATTGCGAATACTGGAAGATGGTCACTGCTGTCATTGATTATAACTCCACTTTCTATTTTCTGATCAATGACATTTGTTAATATATTATCAATAAGTGTGGCACTGTGGGTCGTTATTCTGGTTGGGCGAGTGATTGTAGGATACAAACCAGTACTGTACACTGTATCTATGTATTCTGTGGTTGTATTAAGTGCGTGCGGATTAAACAAATCAATGTTAAAGTCCCCACATATAAAAACAGGCTTCATGATATCAAAGTTACCATACAATTCTACTAATTTCTCTCTGAAAGTATCAATGCATGATCCAGGTTTTCTGTAAATACAACTTATTAACATGTTTTTTGAGTTACCCATGACAATTTGTACAGTAATACATTCCATGACATTGTCCATAATGAATGACATTTCCCCAACAGAGTGACATATGTATTCCTTGCTAACATATAGAGCCACACCCCCCCCCCCCCCCCCCCTTTGCTTTATTTCGATTAGAAAAATAGCCATCATATCCCTCAATGTGTACCATTTCATTTTGTTCATCACATAACCAGGTTTCTGATATCGTTATTACAGTAAATTTATTATTCAGTTGTCTTAAGCAGTTTTTGATTTTTGAGATATTTAAGTTTAAACTCCTGCTATTGAAATGTATTATTGATATAGTTCCATCAGAAAAAAATTTACTTTTGCCAAATTGCTCATCAGTATAATATTTACAGTCACATTGATTGTTATTGAAAAAGTTATTCTCAGGATCAATATCATTTTCTACATCCAGTGATTTATGATCAGTATAACTAAATGTTTTCAAGTCCAGATGTTTTAAATGTGGTAAAGGATCAGTCATAGGGATATCTAACGTGCACCAGTTATTAGAGCATCTCCATTATCTTACTTGATTTTGTACTTAAAAGAAAAGTAATAATGATCATAATAAAAATGATAATAATAATGATAATAATAAGAGTGTACTCCTGGGACTTATGTTTCGTACCTGTCCAGCTCGTTGATATCCCTGATGACATGAACCTTTGCTTCCTCAGGGGTTAATCCATTTGTCTTGATAAAAACCTTACAGTTTGACGTCCACGTTGCTTGGATCTTTTTGTGTTTTTTTCAACATACGAGCTCTTCTAGCTATATCAGCATTTTTCTTTGTTAAATGATCATTCATATAAACGTTAGTTCCCTTTAATTTCTTTCCTTGTTTTAGTATAGCTTGTTTTGTCTTTTGACTCATAAAGCGGATGATAACTGCTGGTACTATGTTTCTGTTTTTACTGGGCAATGTATGACAGGTTTGAATGTCATTTAGGTCAATTTTAATACCCTTTCTTTCCAGAAAGTTAGTTACCTGTCCCTCCAGTGATTCCTTTTCGGCCTCTGTCTCCTCGGCCCCTCTGTCCTCGGCTTTGGCCACCGCATTTGCATATGACCGATGCCTGGTTTTTAAACCGCTGATGATAATATCGTTTCCCCGGGAATATTGTTCCAGGTCATCCACTCTTTTTTCCAAGAGAGTGATTTTTTTGTCTTTTTCCATGTTAAGCTTTTTTAGTGCTTGAACTTCTTCCACTAAGTCCATAATTTTTTTTTGCTGGGTTGCAATAGTTGTAATCTCACCCGAAAGAAAGTCAAGTGACTTTCTGATTTCATCTAGTTCATCGGGGGAGAACTGAACCTTTCTTTGTTGGTGCCATGGAAGCACAGTGTGTAGCCTACCGACAAGCCTGGTGAAAGCCACTGCTCACCCGCCGATCGCTTCACCTCGAGTCGCCCGCCGCGGTGTAATGATGGTGATCCTCCCGGGGAAAGCCGCTGCTCACCCACTGACGTGGCCTTTCGGTGATCGCTTCACCTCAAGTCGCCCGCCTCGGTGTAATGATGGTGATCCTCCCGGGAAAGCCGCTGCTCACCCGCTGACGTGGCCTTTCGGTGATCGCTTCACCTCCGAGTCGCCCGCCGCGGTGTAATGATGGTGATCCTCCCGGGGAAAGCCGCTGCTCACCCGCTGACGTGGCCTTTCGGTGATCGCTTCACCTCGAGTCGCCCGCCTCGGTGTAATGATGGTGATCCTCCCGGGGAAAGCCGCTGCTCACCCGCTGACGTGGCCTTTCGGTGATCGCTTCACCTCAAGTCGCCCGCCTCGGTGTAATGATGGTGATCCTCCCGGGGAAAGCCGCTGCTCACCCGCTGACGTGGCCTTTCGGTGATCGCTTCACCTCGAGTCGCCCGCCGCGGTGTAATGATGGTGATCCTCCCGGGGAAAGCCGCTGCTCACCCGCTGACGTGGCCTTTCGGTGATCCCTTCACCTCGAGTCGCCCGCCTCGGTGTAATGATGGTGATCCTCCCGGGGAAAGCCGCTGCTCACCCGCTGACGTGGCCTTTCGGTGATCGCAGTTCAAATGATAAGGGTCAAGAGTCTTCAGCGACCTGAGACCTCTTTGTCTCACCAAAGCTGGTCTCCATCAAAGTTGACACTTCTTATCTCTTCCAGAAACCCATGGAACCAGAGCAACGTCCTCCTCACACCAGGTTCCCAGAAAACCTACGGAACCAAAGCAACGTCGTCCTCACACCGAGTTCCCTTCCTCCCTCAGCTTCAAAAGGACATCAGGATTTCAAGAATGTGTTCCGCTTTCTTGTATTAAACATTTGACTTGGATTCTTTTACTTTGAGTTAATTTGGTTTAATTCCATATAATCTGATTTATATGCATATAACTTGATTCCTCTTTTGACATGATTCAATTCTTTTAATTTTATATTCTTCTTTAACTTACCTTTCTTTGATCATTTAATCGATTTAATCACACATTGAACTACACACTATAGGTTACCAAGATGCCTGCTCGATAAAGAACCTGATTTGATCAGGCGAGAAAGTCTTTGAGAGTTAATAGCAAATTTAAGCAAGGATCATTTGTTTACATATAAGCCATTGAATTGAATGAGAATTAATAGTTTTTATATAATTAAATCTGTGTTGAACTTCCTAATCTGTTTCCAGCAATTTAGAATGTAATGTTTCGAGATGTTTCCTTTTCAGCCACACAGTTGACCTCAAGCTCCTACATGTCATTTTGTATGTAATCAAAGAAACCTTAATTATTAATCGTGCTTACATCTTAATGAGAATGGAGGAGAGAGAAACAGTCGCCTGTGTAATGTGATTCTATGAGCTCCATGCTGATGCTTAGTCACCCCCTGTAGTGATGTATCGCGTCACAATTGGTTAAGTTCCCCTTCAAGGCGGGCCTTTCAAACCAGAGGACCGCTCTCAATCTTGCTCTCTAAAAGGAGTTTGTGCCAAGTCTTCGTCCTGTGAAGTCTTTGTTTTCCGTCCCTTTGTTTTGTCTCGTGTAACCTTTGTAATCCTTTGTCCACGCGCGAAAGATCTTAACAATAGACTATAGTCCGAACTAAGAAAGTTATTTTCCCTTTTTGTTGATAGTCGTTACCTAGTATCTCTAGAAGCCTCCACCAGTCATCAGGACTGACTTTTTGGTTTTTATAGATTTTTCTGAAGATTACTGCTGAACCCAAACGCAGTAGCCTGTAAAGTCCGTAGTTATTAAATTCGGACCCATTCGAGCGGCTGTCGTCCACCACCACGTCTCTTCTTCTGGAACTCTGCGGGACAGATTCCAGAACATCAGGGCAGCTCCAGACCTACTGATCCACGCACCAACATCCTTCAGAACACACCGATTCGGATTGGCCACCGGACCGGGGTTGCTCCAGAGAGGACCGGCGTACCAACAGTAGGATCTACCCAGCACCTTGAACATATACATAGTGTCTGACAGTTTGATCTAAATTCGAACCAAATTATTTAACTTGAATGTTAACCCAAATTTAGTATATTCACTCCAAATTATAGGTTGATTGACGGACTCCGCTTCTCCTCCATGCGAGCGTTCATTAGCATAATTAAACTTTCAGAACCATCGTTTTCCATAGCAATAAGTTTACAAGTTTCTCTCTCTCTTATTCTCATCCTACCCTCACATCATTCTCATTATCACAAGTGCTAATGATACCTTTAACACACACATAATTCATTCACAGCCCAACGAAAAATCATCTTCTCCTCATGTTGTTTTTATCCTGCAAACTCAACTGATTTGATATTGTTGGTTTATCCATTCTTGTAAATAAATATGTGTGATCACCTCACTGTTGTCATGATTTCTGAAGGCAAAATCCATGAAACTGACTTCTGTAGAATTTACTTCCTCTCAGATAGACTGATTTAGTTCTGATAAGACATTTTCAGGCTTTCACATTCAGGCCTGAGCTGAAATAGATGTATTTAAGTTGTTATGAATGAGTGGTGCCCCAAGCAAACCGAGGTAAATCACTACATAATATGGTGCCCCGTGTGAGGCCAGATATGACCAGTTTATGGATTTTTGCATTCAGAAACTTGGAAGCTGTGAGAAGCGCACCGCACAACTTCTGTGCGCTGTGATCTGCATTATGATGCTGCGATCTCTTTAAATTGCTCATCAAACGCTCTGAATTTGTGTGTGGTTTTCCCGAGTGTAAAACAAGGTTAAGTGTTGTCTTGTGATTGTAACTGTGGCTTGATCCTGTATATTAACAAAATACAGGATCTGATCATATTTTGGTGAAGAACTTGGACCAGCGTGGGCGCGGTGTCCCCATTGCTGCGATAGACAAACCCTCATTTTCCATGCAAGAGCACAGATGCTCTATTAAGGCCTTGGTGTTAAAACTCCCTTGCGTATTCCAACGGATTTTTACACCCGAGTTACAGACCAATTTCCTGCGTATTCCAGAAAATTGTCCACCTGGCTCGAACTCCGTTCTGCAGCAGTTAAAGAGTAGCTAACTTTCTTCTGTAGAGCCGTGGTCCTGTAAAGGGAAGCTGTAGGAGATTTCTCTTAAAACCTTGCATCGCATTCCTGCAGAGTTGTGAAAATTAAGCATAAAAGAATTTCTCATTTTTGCTTGTTAATTCTCTAAGAAGAGAGAATTTCACTTTGTGTGTGAGCCGAATTCTGAAAAAAAGGAAACGGCTGGATTTGCCTTTGATACACCGTTGTGGCGCATTCCCACAATCGCGTGAACATTTAGCATAAAGCTTGCTTGTTAAACCCCTAAACAGGGAAGAACTCCTGTATCCACACAAAGTTATTTTGCCTTGAATTATACAGAGCGTTGGAAACCTCTGTCAGTTAAAGAACTGCACATTGAGACGCGGCAAGCCCCGTTTGTTCTGTGAACATCTCTCGTTTCCAGGAGGAACAGAAGCAGCTGAGAGGAGCTGTCAAATTGAGCCCGCTGTGGGGCTGTGTTGTCAGTGATTGTTGAACAGAGAAAAATCTCTAAGTTTTGCAGTGGTTTGAGGTTGAGGTCAAGCCACGCCAGCGTCCATTGTCAGACTGACCACGTCAGGTCCGTACCTCGCGGAGGATTCTGGAGGCGGTTCTTAGTTTGTCATCTGTGACGTGCAGTCGTCTCCTCCTGGGAAACACCCTTCTGATTTCCCAGTCGCATTTACGCCATCTCGTGGCGACTTGTTATACTGCAGTTTTTACCCAGTCCTGTTGAACAGCGACATCACTGGTAACCTTTTTCACTGACGCTTTGAATTGTAACCTGCCTCCCCTCGTAGTGACTTGTGTAAGTAGTTCAGGGTTGTAATTATTGTTACTTTTGTAGCTTTGCCCCCAAGTGTACATAGACACTGTAGATTTGTGACACAATTCTTTTTGCTAGTATCTTGACTAAAGATGACTCTTGCAGCAAGCCTAACAAATCTCTCTCTTTAGAGAGAAGCTCTGGATGTGGAACAACACGCTCTAATAGCTTTAACTGAAGAAGTTGTACCAGGTTATATGACAAAGATTTTAGGTGCTGAACCAGCTAACCTTCCAGACCATCCTAAATGGTCTGATAAGTGATTTGGAGTCTAAGACACCAACAGATGAAGAGCTGACTATAACAGTAGCAAGTTTTTCAGCAGTTCTTTTTGGGCAACTTAAAAATGTGCATGGTCTGGTCAGCCAGGCTTATGACAAGCTTGCTACTCAGCAGCAGAAAGTTGCACAGCCAAAGGGAGGAAAAGTCACTCTGCAACACCAACTGGAACTTGCAGAGAAAACAGCTCAGCGTGATAAATCACTGATAGATCAGATGACAGCACAGATTGCATCTAAGAATCAGGAAAACGCTGCTTTGAAAGTAGATTATAACGATTTGGAGGAACAGCTCGAAGAGGCCAAAGAAGCCTTAGCTGCAAAAACCCTCCAGCTAGAGACAGCAGCTAAAGCTGAGGAAGAGGCCGGTCCGCCTCTCGGACAAGCTGCACAGAAGATAGAAGAGCTCAACACAGAAATCAGTATGTTTGAGCGACACCTTGAGTCAAAACAGACTAGAATTCAGGTTTTGGAAGAGCAGTTGTATGAGGCAAGACGGAAATTTGAGGGCATAGAGAAGCACTGTAATACACTAGCTGGACAACTGCAAAGTGCTACTGATGAACTTCATGCTGAACGCATGAAAGTAAAAGATCTTGAGAATGAGAGGAAAGTGGGACTACCCATTAATCTGGATGTCTTTGGTTCTCGGGTGCATTCTGGGAGATTAAGCCCAAATAATCCTTTCAGAGATGAAGGTAGAACTGTCAGCTCTCACAGACAGGATCCCCCACCCAGATCCTTGCCCCTCCACCATGACTTAGGGCCATCTGACCTGGAACTGGCCAAAATTGCTAAAAATGTTAATCGCTTTGATCCTCAAGCTCACGGTGCTCACGACACGCGTAGTTACTTGAGAGATGTTGAATTTCACCTCAGGAAGTACCATGCTTCCGTAACTGACAGAATATACCTCATCAAGTTGACATCTAGTAGAGAAGTTAGTCGATTTCTGGACAGACAACCAGACTCAGTGATGACTATTTATGATGAACTGTGCAAAGCTCTGGAGGAGGAATTCTCCAGTGACCTGGTTCAATCAGGGTTAACAGCAGCCATGTTGATAAAACAGGGCAGGTCTGAACCTCCCCAAGAATATTATCACAGGCTGAGACAAGCTTTCTTCGGGTCGCAAAATTATCAAGACATGGAGAGTAATAGCTCGTTCAAAAGTCTTTTCATGAATAATCTGCATCCTGCAACAAGTAGATTTCTGGGAGTACTTGGAAATCCCATGACTTCGACCACCAGACAGCTCCGTGAATGGGCTGCCACTGCTTTTCAAAAGCACAAACAGTCGAAGCATCAGGAATTAGGTGATGTATTCAGTATAGACACTAAATCTCACCATCTTGAACTTGAGGGAACCAAGACTGCGTTTTGACGCAATCGTGTGAGACAGAGACACCTTCCACAGGTGACAAGATGGCGCTGGGGTGTCCGGCTGGCCGTCTGTCGCTCTGCTCAGTGTTTGCTGTTTGTTTGGTGATTTACCTGCTCTGTCATGAGGTGTCGTCTGTCCTCACTTATGATCGTCAGACTCTGCTCAAGATTGGAGGCCTCTTTGATCGGTTCAATTCTGATCCTTTGGTGAATTTTCCCCGCTGTCTTGAGGGAATACCGGCGTTCCTGAGACGCGATCCTCCACTCCATCTTGCCCGCCGGAGACGACGGAGGAGACGTGGCAAACGCGCAGGTCTCCGGGTTAGGCTTGATGTTTTCCTGAGATGTGTTCGCCGGTCCGATTACTGCATCGATGGGCACTCTTTGGATGTTTTCGCCGCCCTGCAATTCAGGAGGAGAGACCGATGGATCCAACCGGTGCTTCGTGACGTCAGCGGCTCTGACAGCGTCAGCTGTTCGGTGGACCCCGATCAGCTGTTGCTACGTCCAACCTGCTGGCGTGTTCGGCCCGGGAGTCGCGGCGTGGATCGCCGCAACCTCCGCATGCTGAAGCGTGCTTCACCACCCGAGACCTTTGATGTCCATATGGCTTTGTTGAACGTGAGATCTGTTACCAACAAGACCTTTTTACTTAATGACTTCTTTTCTTCACGCAAATTGGATCTTCTGTTTTTGACCGAAACCTGGCTCCGGGAAGGTGATCATACTCCTTTTTCGGAACTCCTCCCCCCTGGATGTAGCTTTATCAGCTCTCCTCGTACCACTGGCAAAGGTGGAGGTCTGGCATCCGTCTTCAAATCTTCCTTCCACGTCCAGCAGTCTCCAGCTGTCAAGTGCTCTAGCTTTGAGCTCCAAAACTTTGAGGTAAAAGCTCCTCTGACTGTTTTCTGCGCGGTGATCTACCGCCCACCAAAATTTAACAAAGACTTTATACAGGACTTTGCTGACTTTGTTTCGGGTGTTATTCTAAAGTATGATCGCTTTCTGATTGTTGGTGACCTTAACGTGCATGTCTGTTGTGAGACCAAACCGCTGGTCAGAGACTTTTTAAATCTCATTGACTCTTTTAATCTTAAGCAATCTGTGTCGGAGCCGACGCACGTTAAAGGCCACATTCTGGATCTGGTACTGTCTTATGGATTGAAGGTGGAAATTACTGAAATCTGTCACACACCTCTATCCGATCATCTGCCGGTTTTATTTACCTGCTCACTGCCTGTATCCTCCTCCGCGGATTCTGCGCCCGTTCGCCGTCTCCATGTTTTAAATTCTTTGACTCCTACACAGTTCTCAGCTGTTTGGAAAGATGCTTATTCTCTGTATGACTTCAGAGACCTTAGTGTTGATGCCTGTATGGCAAAGTTTGACTCGCTCTGTATTGAGATTTTGGACTCTATTGCACCTCTGACTGTAAAGCGAGCGAAGCCACAGACTGAGCCGTGGCTAAATGAGTCTACTCGTGCACTCAGACGTACGTGTAGGCAGGCAGAGAGAAGGTGGAAAAAGGATAAGCTCCAAATTTCTCGGGACCTTCTTTATAATGCTCTTATAAGTTATCAGCAGGCAGTTAAGACAGCGAAAGCTGAATTCTTTTCTTCTCTGGTGTCAAAAAATGTTCACAAACCTCAGGTCCTTTTCAATGTCTTTGACTCACTAGTGAATCCTCGTGATGCTGTTGTTGTTAAGCCTTCTTTTTCTCTGTGTGAGGATTTTTTGCACTTCTTTGTGAATAAGATTTCTACCCTTAGAGCCCCACAGCCTCAGTCTAGCCAGGATCCCTCAGTCCCTCCAGCAAGCTCAGCTGCCTTTCACCAGTTTGAGCCTGTTTCACTTGCTGCTCTCACTGAGGTTGTCGAGCACTTGCGTCCTGCAAACTGTCCATCTGACAGCATTCCTTCTCATTTGCTTAAAGAAGTTTTTAGTTCAGTTGGGTCTTTTATCGTGTTTTTCATAAACCTGTGTCTCAGCTCTGGGTGCGTTCCATCCTCCCTCAAACATGCCACAGTGCAGCCTCTTTTAAAAAAGAAAAACTTGGATCCCTTAGTTCTTTCTAATTTTAGGCCAATTTCAAAACTTCCTTTTATTTCTAAGGTCTTAGAAAGAGTTGTTCTTAACCAACTCCAGGAATTCCTAAAACAGTCCAATGTCAGCGAGTTGTTTCAGTCTGGTTTTAAGCCCTTTCACAGCACTGAAACTGCGCTTTTAAAAGTTTTTAATGATCTCTTCTTAAATATTGATTCTGGAAATTGTGCCGTTTTAATTCTCCTTGACCTTACTGCGGCGTTTGACACAGTGGACCACAGCATCCTCCTGTCACGCCTCGAGCACTGTGTTGGCATTCAGGGCGCTGCTCTGGACTGGTTTAGATCCTATCTGGCTGACAGATCCTTCTGTGTGCAGCTCGGGCAGTTTTCTTCTTCTGTGGCCCCTCTGACCTGTGGGGTCCCCCAGGGGTCTGTTTTGGGCCCGCTGCTGTTTTCCCTTTATATGCTACCCCTGGGGTCAATATTTAGGAAGTATAATATCCCTTTCCACTGTTTTGCCGACGATGTGCAGGTGTACCTGCCCTTAAAAGTGCCTTCGCAGGATTGTCTTCATGCTCTTTTTGATTGCATGAATGATATTAAAACATGGATGGACTTAAACTTTTTAAGGTTAAATGAAAACAAAACTGAAATTGTTCTTTTTGGTCGCCCTGATAAAGTCCAGGTCCTCGCCAGCTTCCTTGGCCCTTTGGCGCCCTACATTCGGACTCAGGCGAGGAATCTGGGTGTGATTGTTGACGGTGCGTTTAAATTAGATAAGCAGGTCAGCTCTGTGGTCAAGGCGAGCTTCTTTCAGCTTCGGCTCCTGGCCAAAGTAAAACCTTATCTCCAAAGAGCTGATCTGGAAAAAGTCGTCCATGCATTTGTCACTTCTCGTCTGGACTATTGTAACTCCCTGTACGTCGGTATTGGCCAGGCAGAACTGAACCGTCTGCAGCTGGTCCAAAATGCAGCGGCTCGTCTCCTTACTGGAGCAAAGAAACGCGAGCACATTACACCGGTGCTTTCCTCCCTTCACTGGCTCCCAGTTAGGTTCAGGATTGATTTTAAGATTCTTTTGTTTGTTTATAAGTCTTTGAATGGACTGTCCCCAGAATATTTAGCTGACCTTGTGAAGGTGCATCAGCCCCCAAGAGCCCTGAGGTCAGCTGACCAGTTGGTCCTGGACATCCCTCGATCCCACATGAAAACCAGAGGAGATCGAGCCTTTGCAGTTGTGGCTCCCAGGCTGTGGAACACATTGCCTCTCTCTGTGCGGTCTTCCAACAGCCTTTCCATGTTTAAATCACACCTTAAGACCCACTTGTTCACCCTGGCCTACAGCTGAGTAGAGTCACTGTTCTTATTTTTATACTTTTTTAAATTTACTTTTATCGGTTTATTTTTACTGTTTTTATTGTGTTGCATTTACTTTATTTATTGCTGTCTTTTATTCTGTAAAGCACTTTGGTTGGCCACTGGCCTTTTAAAAATGTGCTATATAAATAAACCTGACATTGACATTGACATTGACAAGACTGGACCCTCACTGTCTGATAACTCATGGAAGAACAGATCAGACAGATCAGACAGAAATCAGCCCAGCTCTAGGCACAGCCAGAGACAGGAGTCCTCTCAGGCTAGATGGACTGACAGGGACCAAAATTTTTCACCCAGAGAGCCACAAAGTCCTCCTGGAAGAAGAAGGTTTCCATCTCAACGTAACCGGCAGTTTCAAACTGGAAACTCCCGAAACAGCTACAGAAACCCACCCCAGAGAGAGGTCCCCACCCCCTCGCTATCAGAACACAGGAAAAAGTCAGGAAACACATAACAAATTTCCTGAACCTGACACTAGATCTTCTGAAAAAGAAGAATTACTCAGCCAAGACGACATTAACACCTTACAGTCTCTTTTACAGAAACTTTCAGGAAAGCCGAGGAAAGAAGGTCCTGATATTCTGTCAATAAGTACTGTAAGTAATGTGTCAACCGGCCACCCGATCTGTCTTGTCCACCTGAAACTCAACAGGTAGACAAGTACGATGACTCCGTAAATCCTAATTCTGCTACAGACTCAGGTACCAACCCACGAAGGGGGGGTGTAACCATCCCCACCTCAGCCTCGGACCTTGACACAGACAGATAAGCACACACATGCTGACATGGTCTCTGCAACGCCACCATTTCAGCAGCTCCTGTGTTCACTGACTGAAAAGGACGTCAAAAGAAAAAGTTCTACCTCCTGACTTTAGAAAATATGATAAAGTGTGAAAAGCTCTGCTTGACACAGCCGTTGATATCACACTCATGTCAGCCTCACTGTTTCACCAACTGGAATCAGCAGCACATCAAGCCTGCAGAAACTTGAAGCTGCAACCATGTGACTTAGAAGCACAATCGTATGCAGCACCCAACGTCACGCTATCAGCACTAGCGCTGATACAACTGACAATCGGTCCAAAGACACTCGCATACCCTGTGTACATCTCTCCTTTGGACACTTTTTCATTTCTACTCGGTAAGGATGTCATAGACAGACTTCTACCGTTGATTGATGTGAAAAATCTGAAGATGTGGACTCGGGTCCAAAAGCCTCTGCCTCTTTCTCCTTATGACGAAGCAGATTGTGGATGTTATGTTTTAGATGCTGTGAAGCACGTTGACACAAAATCCTCAGTTGTCTCCCACTCTGTCAAAGCAGGCTCCACAGGAAGAACATGCTTTGACTGACCAGACCGATCAGGCTGAACCCACGCCGATCCTGTCTTTAGCAACTGAACGTGACACTTTCACGAGTGCATCACAACCTTCTCCCATGAGTGAAGCTGCATCCCCACCTGAACCAGAGGACAAACTCAGGTTTGTGCAGCTAATACCAGCAGCATGTCAGCTAACTGACGCTGACCACCCTAACGCTGACCACGCTGACACTGACCACGCTAACGCTGACCACGCTAACACTGACCACCCTAACGCTGACCACGCTGACACTGACCACGCTGACACTGACCACGCTAACACTGACCACGCTAACACTGACCACGCTAACGCTGACCACGCTAACACTGACCATGCTAACGCTGACCATGCTAACATTGACCATGCTAACACTGACCACGCTAACACTGACCACACTAACATTGACCATGTTAGTGTCCCAAACTGCACAGAAACTGTGCCAATCATTGATCACTGTCATGTCTCAAAACAAGATGAAAATCTTAATGTTTTGACAGATCCACCTGACAAAATGGCAGCCAGAGACACTGTCCCTAAGACATTGTACCCCCTCGGCTGTCCACCCGAGCCCCCACCCACCCCAATGTCTGCGAGCTGGCTCCTTGTCAGGTTGCTGTTCCAGCCCCCACCTGTGACCCTCCTGTGCTGACACACGCTGGTGAGATGGTCCTTTAGACACAAGCAGACTCCTCTGCTCTGAAAACTCTCGTTGCTGTTCCATCTGCACAACAATTGGTCAGCGGCGTAGTACTTTGTGTTCCTGACTCACTTCCATCACTTGCTGCTCTTGTTCGTCAAAAACAAGGGGGGGGTGGTACACCTCGCCAACAGCAGAGGAACATGAAAATTTTAAAACAAAATGGGTCCAAAGAAATCTAATAAAGTCGCACAAACTTTCCTCCATGGGACTAGTTGAGGACAACAAAACCTCTGTGAACTCACAATAGTTGATATCAGAAAGGGGGGTCAGAAACAAAACCCTCCAGAGATCATTTGTTTGTAGTTGCGACTGAGTGTTGTTGTTGTTGTGTTCCTATTGACATAGTTCTCATCTTACTTCCTAGACAGACTTGAGATAGTGTTCTAAGAGGTAAATAATAACGCTCGTACTGACTTCAGTGGGGGGGGTGTTAAACACTTCCCATTGAGAACGCCAAATATCTAAATGATTTTGAAATATCTAACGTCTCCCCATCTGTCTCCTGTCAGGATGAACCTGCACCTGACCACCTCAATCCTTGGAACGGCTTATTGTCACCTCCATCACCCTAAAACTCTTAGACGTGAACTTGACAGATGCCACACTTGCATGTTTCGAGCCGGTAGACACAAAAGACCGAGCATCAGATGATGCACGAATCTAGTTGACCTGAGTTGGGTAAACTCAGAAGGAGAATGTGAGCCACATATAGAATTGTGATCAGCTTAATCTCTCCTGGTACTTTTCCCACACAGGAAAATCACCACTCCACTTACCCTCGCCCCTAAACACGAACACATCTACACTCTTTCCTTCTTTATTTCTTTTCCCCTACCAATGTTACCCTTTTTAAGTTCTAGATGTGTTACAAGTTAGTTAGTGCATGAATAGTGTGATAATTGAATATTACTAGCATAGTAACCTTAGGCTTAGTTGAATTTAATGCAACTTGATGTAATGACAGACACCATTTATATTGTTGCAATGGGGGATCCTATTCTTCACCCGAAGTGGATTACTCCTGGAATTGCTTCACTATTTACTTCCTCTCAGATAGACTGATTTAGTTCTGATAAGACATTTTCAGGCTTTCTCATTCAGGCCTGAGCATAAATAGATATATTTAAGTTGTTATGAAGTGGTGCCCCAAGCAAACCGAGGTAAATCACTACAGCTGCTAGGAGGCTGCAGTTTGTAACAGCTCTCTCTTAGCTTTTGTGTTTTTTTCAAATATAGTTGTCTTTTTTATTGACATTACTTATTAGATTAGGCTTTTTCCACTACTTGTTATGATGTGTATCCATGGCAATGGAAAAATTGTTTACCACAGGGATCAACTGTTAAAACGCTCTCAAATCAAGGTTATTAGAGATATGACACATCAAATCCCAGTGAAGTTAAGGAGAAAGAGAAGAGGATGCAGGGCAGGGGTAAGGCAGAGAGAAAAACGGTGGAGATTTAAACCGTTTCTTCCAACTGTTGTGATGGGTAACGTGAGATTGCTAGCTAACAAGATGGACCAGCTTGAAGTGCTAACAATGTCTCAGAAAGAGTACAGAGAATGCGGTATTATGTGTTTCACCGAGACATGGCTGCATGAACACATCCCGGACTGTAATGCGTCTGTACACGGCTTCAAGACGGTCCGTGCAGACCGAAATAAACAGCTCAGCGGGAAGCTAAAGGGAGGCGGAATTGCAGTGCTGGTCAATCAGCGTTGGTGCCATCCAGGACACATTACTGTCAAGGAGAAGATCTGCACAAGAGACATGGAACTGTTAGCTGTGAGTTTCCGTCCATATTATTTACCCAGAGTTTGCCTGTGTTATTCTGGTAGCGGATTATGTAATACCAGGTACCGCACCAGAGACAGCCTGTGATGTCATCAGCTCCGTCGTGGCTAAACTACAAACACAGCATCCAAACTCATTCATGGCGATCTCTGGAGACTTCAACAACGTCTCCCTCTCTGCTACGTTACCAACTTTCCAGCAGTTTGTCAGCTGCTCCACCAGAGAAAATAAGATGTTGGACTTATTTTATGCAAATACAAAGAATGCATACAGCTCCTCTGCCCTGCCTCCTTTAGGAAGATCAGATCATAATCTGGTTCTTCTCACCTCCACCTACAAGCCCATCATTCAGCAGCAACCAGTCATTAGGAGGACGATTAAAACCTGGTCTACTGAGGCTGAAGATGCTCTAAGAGGGTGCTTTGAGGCCACAGACTGGAATGTCCTCTGTGAACCTCATGGAGATGACATCAACACCATGACTGAGTGTGTGACAGATTACATAAACTTCTGTGTGGACAGCATCGTTCCAACAAGAACAGTGAGGTGCTTCCCCAATAAGAAACCCTGGATCACCAGAGACCTGAAAAAGCTGCTGAACATCAAAAAGAAAGCTTTCAGGGATGGAGACAGGGAGTTACTGAAGACCACACAAAAACAACTGAAAACACAGACTAAGAAGTGAAGGAGGACGACAGGAAGAAGTTGGAGAGCAGCTCCAGCAGAACAACGTGAGGGATGTGTGGTCGGGAATAAAGAAGATCACTGGCTTCAAGTTAAAGGGGGACCAGACTGATGGAGGTCTGGACAGAGCTAACGAACTGAACATGTTCTTCAATAGGTTCAGTTCCCCCCCCTGCCAACAACCCAACACAAGGGCCAAGGACTACTGAACCATTCTGGAGGACCATGTGCATCCAAAGGTTCAAACATTGTATCCTGAAGGCGGTGCAGTGTATCAGGATGACAATGCACAAATACACACAGCAAGACTGATGAAAGATTGGTTTGATGAACATGAAAGTGAAGTTGAACATCTCCCATGGCCTGCAAAGTCACCAGATCTAAATATTATTAAGCCACTTTGGGGAGTTTTGGAGGAGCGAGTCAGGAAACGTTTTTCTCCACCAGCATCACGAAGTGACCTGGCCACTATCCTGCAAGAAGTATGGCTTAAAATCCCTCTGACCACTGTTCAGGACTTGTATATGTCATTTCCAAGACGAATTGCCGCTGTATTGGCCGCAAAAGGAGGCCCCACCCCATACTAATAAATGATTGTGGTCTAAAACCAAGTGTTTCAGTTTCATTGTCTAACCCCTGTATATTTGCTCTGCATCACCCAGCCCTAGTTTCACCATAGATTTGTTGAGACGTGTTGATTTCTCACATAAAATCCCCACAAACTGGATAAATGCCGTATATTTCTGCAGTCAGCCTGTCCACAAAAACATCTGTGAGGATAAAACCAGGTGGAAACTTGAAAGCAGTGCAGTGAGGGCAAAATGTTCTGCCAAGTAAAATGAAAATGAAAGAAGTCCTCCAAAATGGCTAGTTTTATAAAATTTTAATACATCACAAGAAAAGAACGAGAGAAATCTGACTGACTGAATGAATGAACAGAGGATGACATGGTCTGAATTACAGCCGACAGACAGATGAAGAACCACGTTCAGAGGCTGGAGTCCAGATGAAGAACCATGTTCAGAGGCTGGAGTCCAGATGAAGAACCACGTTCAGAGGCTGGAGTCCAGATGAAGAACCACGTTCAGAGGCTGGAGTCCAGATGAAGAACCACGTTCAGAGGCTGGAGTCCAGATGAAGAACCACGTTCAGAGGCTGGAGTCCAGATGAAGAACCACGTTCAGAGGCTGGAGTCCAGATGAAGAACTACGTTCAGAGGCTGGAGTCCAGATGAAGAACTACGTTCAGAGGCTGGAGTCCAGCGTGAGCTCCGGATTACAGCAGTGCATCATGAGGTAGAGGCGTTTGGAAAGCTCCGGACCGACCCGTCGGGTTGTGGAGGTGACGCCCTCTCCTCTGCGGATCAGAAGCTCGGACAGCAGAGACATCTTCTCACCGTCGGACCTGCAGCGACCGTAAGCCTGAGGACCAGCCAGACACATTTGGTTTCTAGACAGGATTCACACGTACCTTTTCTCTGCAAGAACTCCAAGGTTCTCAAGTGGAACAAGGACGTGTGGTTCATTTCAGGAGTGAAAACTAGGATAGACCCAAACATCAGCCGATATGTTGGGTGTGTTGGCTGTTGGCATAATTTACAGACAGGCATCTATACAGGCAGCAATTTATATATTTACATATATATATATATATATATATATATATATATACAGTTGTGTGAAAAAGTGTTTCTCCTTCCTGATTTCTTACTTTTTTGCATGTTAGTCACACTTAAACGTTTCAGATCATCAAACAAATTTAAATATTAGACAAAGATAACACAAGTAAACACAAAATGCAGTTTTTGAATGAAGGTTTTTATTAGTAAGGAGGAAAAATCCAAACCTCCATGTCCCTGTGTGAAAAAGTGATTACTGAACTTTCTGGAAGGTGTAGGTCCCATTACATCTGGCGTAAAAGTAACACGGCATTTCAGAAAAGGAACATCGTAGCAACAGTAAAATATGGTGGTGGTAGTATGATGGTCTGGGGCTGTTTTGCTGCTTCAGGACCTGGAAGACTTGCTGTGTTAAATGGAACCATGAATTCTGCTTCTACCAAAAAATCCTGAAGGAGAAAGTCCGGCCATCTGTTGGTGACCTCAAGCTGAAGCACACTTGGGTTCTGCAGCAGAACAATGATCCAGAACACACCAGCAAGTTCACCTCTGAATGGCTTAAGAACAACAAAATGAAGACTTTGGAGTGGCCTAGTCAAAGCCCCCACCTGAATCCCATTGAGATGCTGTGGCATGACCTTAAAAAGGCGGTTCATGCTGGAAAAGCCTCCAATGTGGCTGAATTACAACAATTCTGCAAAGATGAGTGGAACAAAATTCCTCCACAGCGCTGTAGAAGACTCACTGCCAGTTATCACAAACGCTTGATGCAGTTGTTGCTGCTAAGGTGGAACAACCAGTTATTAGGTTTAGGGGAAGATCACTTTTTCACACAGCTGTATCTACATAATACAAGTTTAAGGTTTCTTTTGATATTGTTACGAGTGACCGGTTTCTCCGTTATCCACCTTTTTCCTGAGCTAGCACGTGTAGAAACGACGATGCGATCAACTTCCCCTGAAATACCGGAAATAGCGCTTCGCCATTGACTCCCAGTATAAGATTTTGTTTCTAGCGGTTTAGTCGAACATTTCAACATGAGTTTTCATAACAATTATAACTTATTTTCCCCAGAAAAATGTACCTGCACGGTTCGGGAACACGTTGTGTGGTTCGTTTTTGTACTAACAAGCAGAGGAAGTTGAATTTGTGGCTACAACAGTGATTTGTAGAACCTGCACCTCGGTCTGAGTGAGAGAGGCTGCAGAGATGCCACGACTGCCACGTAGAGGCCGCATGTTCGGACTAAAATATCATCTACTTTTAAGTAAATAAGATCATATCTCACCTCTTTCAACAAAACACGACCAACCTTATTCCTCTGTAACACTCTGCTCCCGTCTCTGCCGTGGACGCCTTCCCTCTCTCCAAATCCAGACTCAAACTCCTACAGACGTCTGATTTCACCTCATTCCATGTTCATCAATCCAGAGTTCTCTGTGTTCTGCTCAGTGTTTTGGTTTAATGTTTGTCCGCTTTGTACAGCGGTGCTTTGATAAGGCGTCTGTCAGATTAAACGTATTTACTATCATTATTATTATTATCATTATTATGATTATTATTATTATTATTATGTAGGTAATGATCAGCCTCGGAGCTTTTACGACTGCTCATCGCTTCACAGTCAGACGTGACAGAGCTAAGAAGGAGCTAAAGGCTGCTGTTTGTTATTTTTGGCCAGATCTTCATCCTCCTCCTCTGTTGCAGGAGGAGGAGGGAATGTGATGTCCTGTCTGAGCTGTGACTGCCGATGTTCCCACGTAGTTTACCGAAAAAGCTGGTAAAACGGGGAGTAGCATGAAGATCTAGCATGGAAATAAACGCCAGTTCCGGTTGAACCGGAAGCTGCTCGCATATTTCACGCACAGGCTCATGGTGCATCGGAATATGGTGGATATATTTATTTGAAGTGGTTTGTTTCTTTTTTCTCTTAAAAGAGATTTCAAAATTAGTTTTTTATCTTTTGTGTCCTTCATTATATTAACTTTGGTGTCAAATGCAGTATCGGCCCCAAATATCGAAAGGTAGTATCAGCCATGAGCTGAGGCTGATGAGAAAATATCAGTATCGGCCCTAAAAAATCTGTATCAGTTGATTGTAAAAACAATATATGATGTTTGTAACACAGAGCTGGGTGGACCAGTCTGAGCAGGAAAACCAGATCCGCTGTCAGGATGTTAGAAGAGTTTAGACCTGAAGGATTGTTTTAATCCAACATGTGATGCTGGATGTCCTGGAGCAGTCAGCAAGGTGACGACAGAAGGTCTGGTGTACGTACGATGTTATCGAGAGAAAAGAAACCTGTGTGTGTGGACCAGGTATTTGCAACATTGTGGGGACCACTTTCTGGATTTTTACTATCACTGTGGGGACGTCTTGCCCTCGTGGGGACATTTTCCCGGTCCCCATGGGGATGAACCCCATTTTGAGGGTCAAGATTAGGTTTTAGAGATTAAGTTACTATCAGGTTTAGTTGGGATTAGGACAAGGTTTAGGTTTAGGTAATCAGTTATGGGCGTTAGGTTTAGGGTAAGGGGCTAGGGAATGCATTATGTCAATGGAAAGACCCCACAAGGAATGAAAACACAACATGTGTGTGTGTGTGTGTGCGTGTGTGTGCGCGCGTGTGTGTGTGTGTGCGTGTGCATGTGTGTGAGTGTGCATGTGTGTGCATGTGTGTGAGTGTGTGTGTGTGTGTGTGTGTGTGCGTGCATGTGTGTGAGTGTGCATGTGTGTGAGTGTGTGTGTGTGTGCGTGCGTGTGTGTGTGTGTGAGTGTGCATGTGTGTGAGTGTGTGTGCATGTGTGTGTGTGCGTACATGTACCTTCTTCAGCAGCTGGGGGGACGGATAAGCTGCTACGATGGCAGCAGCTACGTCAGGACTGACTCTGTGGAACTGCTGGATCTGTCTCTTCCACACCTGCAGCAGGCCGAGGCCGGCTTTATCCACCCGCTGGCCCCCGGCCCACCCCGCCTCCAGGTAGAAGGAGAAGCCCCCCTTCTCTCTCTCTCGCCTGCAAACACACAGGGATGTGGTGAACGACCGATCGGGCAGCAGATGCGAGAAGATCGAGGACCGCTCACTTGAAAGGAGCCTCTGCAACTGCTCTGGTCGCCATGGTGATGTGGTCTGAGAAGTCCTTCCAGGTGGATAGAAAGTGTGCTGAGACACCAGTGTGAAGCTGCAGATGAACTACCGCCTGATGGAGAAAAATGAGAATAAACCCACAAAGATAGAAAAGGAGATTTAGGACTCATTTTCATTTATTTAATTTTTATGTTCTAGTGTTTTCATTTATTTAATATTTATATTCTAGCATTTTCATTTATTTAATATTTATATTCTGGCATTTTCATTTATTTAATATTAATGTTTTAGCATTTTCATTTATTTAATATTTATATTCTGGCATTTTCATTTATTTAATATTAATGTTTTAGCATTTTCATTTATTTAATATTTATATTCTGGCATTTTCATTTATTTAATATTAATGTTTTAGCATTTTCATTTATTTAATATTTATATTCTGGCATTTTCATTTATTTAATATTAATGTTTTAGCATTTTCATTTATTTAATATTTATATTCTGGCATTTTCATTTATGTAATACTAATGTTTTAGCATCTTCATTTAATATTTATATTCTGGCATTTTCATTTATTTAATATTTATATTCTGGCATTTTCATTTATTTAATATTAATGTTTTAGCATTTTCATTTATTTAATATTTATTTTCTAGCATTTTCATTTATTTAATATTTATATTTTAGCATTTTCATTTATTTAATATTTATATTCTGGCATTTTCATTTATTTAATATTAATGTTTTAGCATTTTCATTTATTTAATATTTATATTCTGGCATTTTCATTTATTTAATATTAATGTTTTAGCATTTTCACTTATTTAATATTTATATTCTAGCATTTTCATTTATTTAATATTTATATTTTAGCATTTTCATTTATTTAATATTATATTCTGGCATTTTCATTTATTTAATTTTTATATTCTGGCATTTTCATTTATTTAATATTTATATTCTGGCATTTCATTTATTTAATATTTATATTCTGGCATTTTTCATTTATTTAATATTTATATTCTGGCATTTTCATTTATTTAATATTTATATTCTAGAATTTTCATTTATTTAATATTTATATTCTGGCATTTTTATTTTATTTAAAGTTGTACTTCCATGGTGATGTCAATAATATGCATTCTGCATCGTTTCTGTTTAAAAAAACCTTCTGGTATCTTTGTATCCAGCTGTATTTGTATACTAGAAGAGAGGCTTGTGGTCCAACGGCAGCTTTTCTGGGTCCTTCTCATGAATTTCCGTCTGATTGGCTGCCTCCCATGAGTGTATGAAGGAAGCTCCGCCCTCCGCTCTTATTTTTTTACAGACAGGAAATAGAGCCGACAAACAAGTTTGTTCTGCCATGCTAACAAACAGTTAGCTAATTAGCTTCTCAACTCCGAAGCTACAGTCGTGCCGTCTTTACTTCTAGTGTGTAGTGGAGGGTTACCTGCCTTCCAATGGACAGATAGAAACCCCACGTGGGATACGCTAATTGCAATGTGACGTAGAAGTGCGAGGCTGTTCCCAATTGGCTCTTTCTTCGTATTGTTTCTCTGATGAGAAAGCACAGCCGACTGGGGGGAACGCAACGCTAGCAAGTCAGCATGTGTAAGTAAACAAGGGGAAACCCTCCGTATTTCAGAAGGAGCAAGTTAAACGGGTTTTCAGTGGAAGGAGGCCTCTAATGAAATTAAATGAAATTAAATGAAATTAATGAAATGAAACAAAAAATACTTTATTCGTACCAGAAGTGAAATTCAGCATTGTAAAAGCTCACTTTTTTTTTTTTTAAAGCAATATAAGATTATATTAAATTATAACAAAAATCAGTCAGTCCGTCTTGTTCTTCAGGGTGATGCTGCTGGCAGGAATGAATTTCTGCATCTCTCCGTCCTACATTGAACCTGACGCAGCCTCCCACTGAACAAACTCTGTTGATTCTTCACCGTGTTGTGGAGAGGAGGAAGAATCCTCCATCATCTTCATCAGCTTGTGCAGCATTCTTTTTTGAACGATCATCTCCAGCAGCTCCAGAGTTCTCCCCAGCACAGAACCAGCTTTCTTGATCAGCTTGTTTAGTTTCTTCAAGTCTCTGGTTCTGATGCTGCTTCCCCAGCAGATGCTGCAAAGCTGATTGCACTTTCCACAACAGACTTGTAGAAGATCTGCAACATGTTGGTGTAGACGTTGAATGATCTCAGCTTCCTTAAGAAGTAGAGTCTGCTCTGACCTTTCTTGTAGATGTAGTCAGTGTTGCATTTCCAGTCGAGTCTGTTGTCCAGCTGAACTCCAGGTATTTGTAGTTCCCCACCACCTCCACCTCCTCTTCCAGGATGTAGACAGGACTATGCTGCTTATTCTTGCTCCTCCTGAAGTCAACAATCATCTCTTTAGTCTTGCTGGTATCTAAGATGAGCTGATTGTTACCATTTCACAAACTGACTGACCAGTTCCCTGTACTCGGCTTCTTGTCCATCACTAATACACCCCACAACTGCAGAGTCATCAGAGTATTTCTGCAGATGACAGGACTCAGAGTTGTACTGGAAGTCTGAAGTGTACAGTGCAAAGAGGAATGGTGAGAGTACAGTCCCTTGTGGTGCTCCAGTGCTGCTGACCACCATCTCAGACACACAACCTTTCAGTCTCACAAACTGTGGTCTGTTTGTTAGGTAGTCGTAAATCCAGGTGGTTGTGGAGGATCCACCTGGAAGTTATGGAGCTTCTCACATAGCAAAGCAGGCTGAATAGTATTAAATGCACTTGAAAAATCAAAGAACGTGACCCTCAAAGTGCTGCCTGACTGGTCCAGATGAGAGTGGGCTCTCTGAAGCAGGAAGATGATGGCGTCTTCAACCCCAAGCCCATTACGATATGCGAACTGTAATGGGTCCTGAAAGGTGTTGACTTGCTTGTTGAGGTGAGCCAGTAAGAGTCTCTCCAGGACTTTCATGATGTGAGATGTCAGAGCAACTGGTCTGTAGTCATCTGGTTCTGGTCCTGCTTCTGGTCTGTAGTCATCTGGTTCTGGTCCTGGTTCTGGTCTGTAGTCATTTGGTTCAGCTGGTTGTGGTTTTTTGGGAACAAGACAGGATGTTTTCCACAGCACAGGAACTCTGTTCTGTCTCAGGCTGGTGTTAAAAAGGTGCTAGAGAACCGGACATAGTTGTTCTTTTTTTTTTTATAATTATCTTTTTTATTGAGAAAGGCAAATTTCCATCTGTTACATCACTTACAGCCATAACTTATTTAAGTACATATAAGGATGGATACAGAACATTCTGATGATTTTGTCCATTCTGCCCTTCTAGGATTTTCTTTTATGGACTACTTATCCTTTCAGTTGGGAACAACTACAATAGAACAGAACAGGGGAGTGCATCATGACAAACTTTAAAGAAAATTTTTAGTAAGAAAATAAAAAAAGAAGCGGGGAAGATTCATACAAATCACATGTAGTCAAATGAAATCCGATCTGACTGGTTTCACATACTCAGTCCATTTTAGACCAAACTTCATAAAATTTTTCTTTTTCAACTTTGAGTGAAAAAGAAATCTTCTCCATGACATAAATCCGATAGATGATTTCAATCCATTCATCAATGGTAGGTGGTTCCACTTTTAACCACTTCCTTGTGACAGATTTTTTACTGGCTGCCAGTAGTATAGCTAGCAGTTTTTTATCCTTCATGTTCAATTTTTTCACACCTTAGATTGCCCAAGTACAACGTTTCACAGTTAAATGGAATATCTACATTAAATACATTTTCTATATGCTTCTGAACCCCTTTCCAATATGGTTGTATTGCCTTGCAGTCCCAAAAAATGTGGAAATGGTTAGCTCCATTAGATCCACAGAGTCTCCAACAAGCATCTCCGCTGCCTTGATGTCGTTTCTGAACAGGTGTTTTAAAAAATCTTACCACATTTTTCCAACAGAACTCCCGCCATGTGTTTGACCCAGTTGAGAACCATTGTTGTTGGCATATTTTCTCCCAGTTCTCCTGTGTGATCATCACCCTTAACTCCTTTTCCCATTTCTTTTTTATGTAATGTGTATCTTCTTGTTTGGATAACTGTATGGCCTTATATAGCTTAGAGATAGTTTTGTTGCAAGATCTGGACTTTGTTAAAGACAAAAATACTTCCATGAACTCTGGTACACCTTTTTCTAATACTTCTTTAGCATTTTTGTTAAAATAATGCCTCACTTGCAGGTACCTAAAGAAGTCATCTTTTCCCAGTCCATGTTCTTTCTGGAGGGTTTCAAAACTTTTAAATGTCCCTTTTTGGGTAAATGAATAATAGGTGGTTAGGCCTTTCGAGATCCAGGTCTTAAATCTGCCATCAATTTTGCTTGGTGCAAAGTCCAGATCATAGGCACACCACCTCATGAACTTGGATGCGTCTCTTAATCTACAAATTTTGACTATTTCCTGCCAGGACTTCATGAAACTGCCTGTTATAGAGTCTTCTGGGATCTCCAGTTTTTGTTGTAATTTATTATCACCTAATAAAGCCATTATCGGGATTCCCTTAATCGTTGTGCCCTCTATTTTCTTCCATGCTGCAGTGTATGTTGGTGAACTTAAACATATTAAAGGTCTGAGTTGGGCTGCATGGTAATATTCCCGTAGGCAGGGAAGGCCCATTCCACCTTTTTCTTTCCTCAATTGCAGCGTTTTAAATTTAATTCTAGCCCTTTTCCCTTGCCACAAATACCTTGCTATTATTCTGTCCCATTCTAAGAACTGTTTTGATGGTATTTCAACTGGTAGGCACTGAAAAAGGTACATCATTCGTGGGAGAATATTCATCCTGATTGACTCTATCCGAGAACTCAAACCTAAGAAAGGAATAACATTCCATCTCTGCATGTCGGACTTTATCTTTAAGTTTAGTGGACCATAATTGATATTGTAAAGTTGCGAGAAGTCTCTTGGTAGAGAGACACCTAAATATTTAATTGACTCAGCATTCCATTTCCAAGTATACCTGGACTTAATTGAATATGGAGGATCATAGTTAAATGTCAAAACCTGGGTTTTATCAATATTGATTTTGTAACCTGAAATAGAGCCAAATTCCTCCATCAATCTCATCAGTTTTGGGAGTGTCTGTGTAGGTTGTGTTATACTTATCAATAAATCGTCAGCAAACAAGGCTAATTTCTGCTCCCGGATGTCATCATTACCCCCTTTATATCTGACCTCTGCCTAATCCATTGACTCATGGGTTCAATGAATAAGTCGAAGAGGAGCGGCGACGCACAGCATCCCTGTCTCGTTCCTCTTTCCAGAATAAATGAATCTGTCAAATCTCCGTTGATTTTAATTCTAGCTGTTGGTTTATTATACAGTGCTGTAAAAGTGGCAATTATTGTTGTGTGGAACCCAAATTTTGAAAGTACTTTATATAAAAATGCCCACCGCACTGAATCAAATGCTTTCTCTGCATCCAAGCTTATTATCAGTGTCTCCAGTTTTTGTTGCGTGACTTGTTTCATAACGTGCAGTGTTTTCCTGATGTTGTCTTGGGTCTGTCTTCCTCTGACAAAGCCAGTCTGGTCCTCGTGAATTAATCCTGGTAATATCTGTTCTATTCTTTTACATAATATATTCGTGAATAATTTATAATCATTATTTAGAAGGCTTACCGGGCGATAATTCCCACATTCCAATTTATCTTTCCCCTCTTTGGGTATGATTGAAATTGTCGCCTCCCTCCATGAAGGGGGGTATTCTTATTTTGCAGAACCCAATTAAATGTTCTTGATAATGTTGGAAGTAACTGTTCTTGCATTGACTTGTACCATTCAATTGGAAAACCGTCCGTCCCTGGAGACTTCCCCCTTTTGTTCTTCTGATTGCTGATTGGATTTCTTCATTTGTTATTTCGGATATTAATTTTTCATTTTGTTCATCAGTGATCTTTGGAAGATTTATCTGAGCCAGAAAGGCATCCATCTGGTTATCATCACTTGTTTGTGGTTGGGAATATAACGTTTTATAATATTTCTGGAAGCACTCCTTGATTTTTTCCAGATTAGTTTCTATTTCATTTGTTACTGGATTTCTGATTTTATGAATCGTTCTCTCTGCTTGTTGTTTTCGTAATCTATACGACAAAAGTTTCAGCGATTTTCCACCTACCTCATAATATTGTTGTTTTGTAAAAAGAAGTTTTCTTTGAATTTCTTGCATGTTTATTTCATCTATCATTTTTTTTAGTTTAATAATCTTACCTTCACTGTCTTTTTTGGGGGACTTTGCATGGTCTGTCTGTAACCTTTTCAAGTCTAATTCTAATTTTCTAAGTTTTTGTTCTTTTATTTTTTTCTCATGTGAGGAGATGGATATAATTTTACCCCTAATCACCGCTTTTAATGCATCCCAAAGTATAGGTGGGGTCACTTCCTCATTGTCATTATTTTGTAAATATGATCTGATTTCGCTTTTCAATTTATTTTTAATAACTACATTGTTAAGGATATTTGAGTTCAGTCTCCAGAGAGTGGACTTCCTCTTGTCTTTCAAATAAAGGGACATATAAATAGGACCATGGTCTGAAATAGTACTGGGTCCTATTTCACAGTTATCCACCCTGAAAAGATCTCCTTTCAGCATAAAAAAATAATCTATACGCGAATAAACCTTGTGAGCGGATGAATAATGAGTATAGTCTCTGCTCGTCGGATTCATCTCTCTCCACACGTCTATAATCCCAACTTCACGCATACTAGTATTTAATCTTCTGCTGATGTTTTTTATGTCAGATTTCCCGTTTGACGAGTCAATTTTAGGATTTAATCGAATATTAAAATCTCCGCCACATAATAAAATCCCTTGACTTTTAGTTGTCATTAAATCAACTAGATAATTATAAAAAGACCAATCACTGCCCGGAGGAACATACACGTTAAGTAGACTTACAACAATTCCTTCTATTTTACCTATAACCATGACAAATCTACCTTCTTTATCCTTAAAATCTGATATATGTTCGTAATTTACTGCACTGGAAATCAAAGTCGCCACTCCTCTCCGCCTCCCCGACCCGTGGGAGGAAAAGTAAACATGTTTAAATCCAGATTTATTTAATTTGGCATGTTCTGAATCGTTCAGGTGTGATTCCTGTAAGAAAGCAACTTGAATTTTGTCCCTCTTTAATTTTGACAAGATTTTCCCCCTTTTGACCGGATTAAGTACTCCATTTATATTAAATGATGCAATTTTCAAAAAACTGTTCATTTATGTGATTCTTCCCTCTACAGACTCAAAGAACTTGGTGCATTTCCCCTTCCCTGCAAGAACCAGCAGGGAATAAACAACAACTGATATGGAAATAAACATCAAACTGAACACAATAAGTCCATATGACTTCCTATGTAGGGGTCTATTAACCCGACCCTGTTGAGCTTCCAAGAACCACTCGAAGGGAAAAGTCTCCTGTTGAGTCCAGAGGGAGAGGCCCTTACCTGCACCGGTCGCATGGCGAAAAAGGGAGGAAAAAAATAAGAGAGAGAAAAAAAAAGCCAAGTCGGTCCCGAACGAGCCAGTCTATTATTAGTTCTCCACCACGAATTACCTCCTTACTTCAAGTTATTTTTCAATTGGTTCCGTCGTCCTCAAGCAGTTGGTTTACGACCTTCGTATCCGGAAGGCGCAGATGATCATCTCCTGAAGGCTCGAAGCTTCTCCTTGTAGGTTAAATCCCGTCCGGTTTTGAACGTGCTCTTCGTCGCCCGTCTGTCCACTCTCCTCCAGGACAGCTGCTGCACCTGCTCCATGAGTGTTTCTGGAGGTTGGATTGCTGTCACTGTGTAACCTCTTCTCAGCAAGTCTTCAGATGCCTCCTCTATAGTATCGTAGGTTTTGGTTCCATCTTCGTGTCTCACGCGTAGTCTGGCAGGGAAGAGGGTCTGAAACGGAACTTTATTTTCCTTCAGCACTTTGCGGATCTCCGAGTATTCTCTTCTTTTTTTTAGTATTAGAGGTGGGTAGTCGTGATCTAGATTTATATGGTTCTCTTGCCACGTAAAACCCCTCTCCAGCCATGCCTTACGGAGTAATGACTCTTTAGTTTTAAAGCTTAACAACTTGATTATGATGGAACGCGGCGGAGCATCCGCCGGCGGCTGCGGTCCCACCGACCGATGGGCTCTTTCGATATGCAGATCGGACATATCATCATTTAACTCGAGACCCTCACGGAGTAAGTTTTCCACAAATGAGACCATTGTTGTCGACTCCTTCTCGGACCCCTCCGGTACCCCATAAATCCTTATGTTCTCGCGCCTGGAGCGACTTTCCAGATCCACCATCTTGTCCTCCAGCTTGGTATGCAGCTTTAGCATGGCGGTGATGACTTCTTCTGTGTTTAGGATTCTCTCTTCGGATTTCTGGATTCTTCCTTCTGCCTCATCCAATCTGGTATTCACTTTTGCAATTTCTTCTTTTATAGTCTCTAACTGTTCTTTATTTTCTTGGCGAAACCCTCTTAATTCTTGCAGAATCAGATCCAAGTCGGCCATTTCTTCACGTTGTTTGCTTGCTAGCCTGTTAGCTGCTAGTGTCGCTACTCCTCGTCTTTTCCACCCACCTGTCTTCGGACGACGTTTATTGCTTACAGTGGTATAATGACATCTCTTCCCCTTCTCTACGTCTTTGTGGGATGATTATCTTGGTTTGTATGGGGAAATTTCTCTTAATTGCTCGGTTTCAGTCGGGAGCTCTCTCGCTATGCGGCCGTCATGGTGGTGTTCCAACCGGAAGTCCGGACATAGTTGTTCTGAACAGGTCTGGAGAATTCTGGGACTGACACCATCTGGACCTGCAGCCTTGTTCCGGTTCAGGTTCTCTAGCTGTTTCTGGACCTGGTCACAGGAGACAGTCAGGCTGGAGGTGGAGACAGAGGAGGTCTCAGGATGTCCTGATGTGGAGACAGAGGAGGTCTCAGGATGTCCTGATGTGGAGACAGAGGAGGTCTCAGGATGTCCTGATGTGGAGACAGAGGAGGTCTCAGGATGTCCTGATGTGGAGGGAGAGGAGGTCTCAGGATGTCCTGATGTGGAGGGAGAGGAGGCTGTGTTCAGGTCCATGACTGAGGTGCAGGGTGACAGAGTGGAGGTGGGACAGGAAAGCTGTGGGCTCATGGAGGGTGTGTGGTGTGTTGGGTTGTCGGCAGGGGGGGAACTGAACCTATTGAAGAACATGTTCAGTTCGTTAGCTCTGTCCAGACCTCCGTCAGTCTGGTCCCCCTTAACTTGAAGCCAGTGATCTTCTTCATTCCCGACCACACATCCCTCACGTTGTTCTGCTGGAGCTGCTCTCCAACTTCTTCCTGTCGTCCTCCTTACGCTTCTTAGTCTGTGTTTTCATTTGTTCTTGTGTGGTCTTCAGTAACTCCCTGTCTCCATCCCTGAAAGCTTTCTTTTTGATGTTCAGCAGCTTTTTCAGGTCACTGGTGATCCAGGGTTTGTTATTGGGGAAGCACCTCACTGTTCTTGTTGGAACGATGCTGTCCACACAGAAGTTTATGTAATCTGTCACACACTCAGTCATGGTGATGATGTCATCTCCATGAGGTTCACAGAGGACATTCCAGTCTGTGGCCTCAAAGCACCCTCTCAGAGCATCTTCAGCATCAGTAGACCAGGTTTTAATCGTCCTCCTAATGACTGGTAGCTGCTGAACGATGGGCTTGTAGGTGGAGGTGAGAAGAACCAGATTATGATCTGATCTTCCTAAAGGAGGCAGGGCAGAGGAGCTGTATGCATTCTTTGTATTTGCATAAAATAAGTCCAACATCTTATTTTCTCTGGTGGAGCAGCTGACAAACTGCTGGAAAGTTGGTAACGTTGGTAGCAGAGAGGAGACGTTGAAGTCTCCAGAGATCGCCATGAATGAGTTTGGATGCTGTGATTGTAGTTTAGCCACGACGGAGCTGATGTCATCACAGGCTGTCTCTGGTGCGGTACCTGGTATTATATAAACCGCTACCAGAATAACACAGGCAAACTCTTTATTTCTTGATATATAAATCAGCAATTTCATTTATTCAATACTTATATTTAAGCATTTTCATTTATTTAATATTTGTGGTCTGAGAAGTCCTTCCAGGTGGATAGAAAGTGTGCTGAGACACCGATGTGAAGCTGCAGATGAACTACTGCGTGATGGAGAAAAATGAGAATAAACCCACAAAGATAGAAAAGGAGATTTAGGACTCATTTTCATTAATTTAATTTCTATGTTCTAGCATTTTCATTTATTTAATATTTATATTCTAGCATTTTCATTTATTTAATATTTATATTCTGGCATTTTCATTTATTTAATATTAATATTCTGGCATTTTTAATTTATTTAATATTTATATTCTGGCATTTTCATTTATTTAATATTAATATTATAGCATTTTCATTTATTTAATTTTAATATTCTGGCATTTTTAATTTATTTAATATTTATATTCTGGCATTTTCATTTATTTAATATTTATATTATAGGATTTTCATTTATTTAATATTAATATTATAGCATTTTCATTTATTTAATTTTAATATTCTGGCATTTTTAATTTATTTAATATTTATATTCTGGCATTTTCATTTATTTAATATTTATGTCATAGTATTTTTATTTATTTGATATTTATATTCTAGCATTTTCATTTATTTAATATTTATATTCTAGCATTTTCATTGATTTAATATTTATATTCTAGCATTTTCATTTGTGCTCATGTTCAAGGTATTCTAAAATATTAAAGGTTTTGCATCACATTGACGGGATTTAAATGTAGGGATGCACGATATCCCATATGCCGATATTTTAAAACTTACGTGGCCAATAACCTAAATCAATACTGATGAAAGCTGAAAAAATAAGCAGTTATTAAAAATAGCAGTTTTGTTAACCATTTCCAACACTTTGAAAAATAGGTGAAAAAATTTGATACACTAAAACATCTCAATATTTTCCTATGCCGATATCAAATCAATATTTAAAAATGCGCTGTCCATCTATTATACGGACAAAATATCACGAGATTTTATTGTTGTGTTACAAAATCTCACGAGATTTCATAACAGAACAATGAAATATTGCAAGATTGATACCGTATTTTAAAATGTCAATATGATATCAGCATATGAAGGTAACGCAATTTTTCAGTGTATTGATATTTTTTCCCACCCCTAGTGTTTAGAAGTTTTAAAGTCTATAAAAAAGATGTTTTTGAGTAAGAAGATGTCATCTTCTTTGTTATGTTCAGACTTTAGAAACAGCGGGCTGATCGGTTAAATATCGGTGGGGTGGCTGATGTCTGATACTCAGTTTTAAGGCAGATATAGGCCAATACCGACAGGGGGCCAATTATATGGTGCATCTGTATTTTCTTGTTTAATCATTTATCCATGTGAAGAACCTACCTCCTCTACTTCAACACGAGACACCTGGGGCAGAGCGCCCCCCATCATTCCTCCGTCTCTTCTTCGCTCTTCCTCCCTGTGCATCCTCACCTGTAACAGCCTCCTTAAACCTCTTCTGGCTCTGAGATTTCTGCAATCTGGGAACAAAAACGTTAACATTTCATTAATGTCATTCTTCACCATGCAGACATTCACCATACGAGTATCTAGTCTCCACCCATCAGTTAGAACAGGAGGAAGGTAACTCAGAGTTCCCACACGTCCTGGAAAACCTGGAAAATCTGGAAAACGATTGATCATTTTTCCAGTCATGAAAAACACGTGGAAAATGAGAAAAACAGTAAAATGTCCTGGAAAAGCTTGAGTTGTCCTGGAAAATGATTGTTCCGCCCTCTGCTTTCTTGCTTCTTCATGGCTACTTCGTGGTCTCTTCGTGACAACTTCCTAGCCGCTTCATCGCCTTGTCGTGACTACTTCATCACCTCTTTGTGACCACTTCATTGCCTCTTCGTGAGCACTTCTTCACCTCTTTGCGCCACTTCGTGACCACGTCATCGTCTCTTCGTGACCACTTTGTCTCTTCTTCACTGCCTCTTCGTGACCACTTGTCACCTCTTCCTGACCACTTCCGTCTCTTCTTCATTGCCTCTTCGTGACCATTTCGTCTCTTCTTCATTGCCTCTTCGTGACCACTTCCGTCTCTTCTTCATTGCCTCTTCGTGACCATTTCGTCTCTTCTTCATTGCCTCTTCGTGACCACTTCGTCTCTTCTTCATTGCCTCTTCGTGACCACTTCGTCTCTTCTTCATTGCCTCTTCGTGACCACTTCGTCACCTCTTTGTCGCCTCTTCGTGACCACTTCGTGGCCCCTTTGTGACCACTTCGTGGCCCCTTTGTGACCACTTCGTGGCCCCTTCGTGACCACTTCGTGGCCTCTTTGTGACAACTTTGTCACCTCCTTGTCGCCTCTTCGTTGCCTCTTTGTGACCACTTCGTCGCTTCTTCGTTGCGTCTTCCTGACCACTTCGTCACCTCTTCGTGGCCTCTTTGTGACCACTTTGTGGCCTCTTTGTGACAACTTCGTCACCTTTTTGTCGCCTCTTCGTGACCACTTCGATGACTCTTCGTCACCTCTTTGTCACCTCTTCATTGCCTCTTTGTGACCACTTCCTGGCCTCTTCGTGACCACTTCGTCACTTCTTCGTTGCGTCTTCGTGACCTCTTCGTCACCTCTTCACTGCCTCTTCGTAACCACTTTGTGGCCTCTTTGTGACCACTTCGTGGCCTATTTGTGACAACTTCATCACCTCTTTATTGCGTCTTCGTGACAACTTCGTCACCTCCTTGCGCCACTTTGTGACCACTTTGTCACTTCTTCGTTGCGTCTTCGTGACCACTTCGTCACCTCTTCAGGGCCTCTTTGTGACCACTCCGTCACCTCTTCTTGCCTCTTCATTGCCTCTTCGTGACCACTTGGTTGCCTCTTCGTGACCACTTCTCCTCACCTCTTTGCGCCACATCGTGACCACTTCGTGACTACTTTGTCACTTCTTCATTGCGTCTTCGTGACCACTTCGTCACCTCTTCGTGGCCTCTTTGTGACCACTTTGTCACCTCTTTGTCGCCTCTTCGTGACCACTTCGATGCCTCTTCGAGACCTCTTTGTCACCTCTTCATTGCCTCTTCATGACCACTTCGTGACCACTTTGTCACCTCTTTGTTACCTCTTGACGCTTCTCCATTGCCTCTTTGTGGCCACTTCGTGGCCTCTTTGTAACCACTTTGTCACTTCTTCGTTGTGTCTTCGTGACCACTTTGTCACCTCTTTGTCGCCTCTTCATTGCCACTTCGTGACCACTTTGTTGCCTCTTCGTGACCACTTTGTGGCCTCTTTGTGACCACTTCGTGGCCTATTTGTGACAACTTTGTCACCTCTTTGTCGCCTCTCCATTGCCTCTTAGTGGCCACTTCGTGTCCTCTTTGTGACCACTTTGTGGCCTCTTTGTGACCACTTCGTCACCTCTTCGTGGCCACTTCGCCACCTCTTCTTTGTGTCTTCGTGACAACTTCGTCACCTCTTTGCGCCACTTCGTGACCACTTCTTGACCACTTCGTCACTTCTTCGTTGCGTCTTCGTGACCACTTTGTCACGTCTTCGTCGCCTCTTTGTGACCATTCTGTCACCTCTTATTGCCTTTCCATTGCCTCTTCATGGCCACTTCGTTGCCTCTTTGCCATCTCTTCTCTACCACTTCTTTGCCTTTTCGCTGCCTCTTCGTGATCACTTCGTTTCCTCTCGTGACCACTTTGTCATTTCTTTGTTGCCTCCTCGTTGCCTCTTCTTTTTAAAATATCGGCATAGTGGATATCAGCTAAAATTCCAATATCGTGCATCTCTAGTAACTTTGTCTTATTTTGACTGTGATGAGATATGACTAGAAATTAGAAAATATACTCGATAAGATGTGAGTTTTTAGCAGTGTAGTAATAAATTCTGGTTTCTGGTTCTTGTACGGTGGCCCACAGGTGCAAACGTGCTTCATAAACAAAAACAACTGCAACAAGAAAACAACAGAAACGAAAACATCTGCCATTATAAAATTCTGCATAAACAAAAGTATAAATATGCAGGTTAACATCAACAAACTGGTAGTTACAACAACACTGTATGAACCCAAATATAACATGTTCGGGATTTTGAGGTGAGTCCTTTATTAAAAGATAAATGTCCAGAATAAGACTGATTTTTTTCTAAACACTTTGTTATTGAAATTGTTCTTATTTTGTCAAGGAGGTCATCAATCGTCAAATAAAACTGTTCTGTAATGGTCTTTTTGTACACGCCATCCTCATTTATTTCTCTGGGTGGTGGCTGAATGTCTGCAACATCAAAAACCATTATCTCAAAACTGGCAAAATTCGGTGGAAAGAGAAGAAGGTCTGATACGCTTTAAATAGGTTAAGGCAGAAATTTATGTAACTAAACATTTGATAAGAAGTTGGGGTCTCCCACGGGCAAACCGCAGCACAAAATATCCTAGCGCTAGTGTAAACAGACATATCGTTACCTAGCAACCAACTGCTCTGCTCTCACTTTACTCTTGAAGTTCCGTCTGTTTCAACAGTTTCAAATGTGTCTGCAGAACCTGAAAGCCAGAGTTTCAGGTGAATTATCAGGGTAACCGTTTTATAAAAGGAATAAGAACCAGAGCCGTAGCCAGAGGTTAAAATACTGAGGTCAGCATGTCTCAGACCTGCGGACATTCAGGATGGAAGCTACTTATGATTCTACTGCTGCTACTCCTTCTCTTCCATGTCCTGGTATAGACTACAATAGACCTGACTCGACTCGACTAGAAGACTAGACTAGACTAGAATAGAATAGACTAGGCTAGAGTACACTAGATTAGAATAGACTAGACTCAACTAGAATAGACTAGACCCAACTAGAATATAATAGACTAGAATGGACTAGAAAAGAGAGTAGACTAGAATAGAATAGACTAGAATAGACAAGGCTAGATTAGAATAGAATAGGCTAGAATAGATTAGAATAGACTAGACCAGAAGAAGAGAATAGAATGGAAGAATAGAATAGCATAGACTAGAAAAGCATACACTAGAAGAATTGAATAGACTATACAATAATAATACAATAAAATACAATAGGAGAATAGAATAGAATAGAATAGAAGAATAAAATAGACTAAAAGAATAGAATAGACTAGAATAGACTACACTAGACTAGGCTTAACCTAACTAGATTAGAATAGACTAGAATAGTTGACTAGAATAGAATAGACTAAAATGGACTAGACTCGAACAGAATAGAATAGAGTAGACTTGACTAGATTAGAATAGACTAGAATGGATTCGACTTGAATAGAATAGACGACACTAGATTAGAATAGACTAGAAAAGACTACACTAGACTTGAATAGAATAGACTCGACTAGAATAGACTAGAATAGAAAAATAGAAAAGACAAGAAAAGACTATACTAGAATAGCATAGACTAGAAGAATAGAATAGACTATTCTATTCTTTGTCTATTCTAGACTAGAAGAATAGAATAGAGTAGAATAGACTAACAGAATAGAATAGACAAGACTAGAATAGACTTCATTAGACTAAAATAGACTAGACTCGAACAGAATACAATACACTAGACTCGACTAGATTAGAATAGAATAGACTCGGATAGAATAGAATAGACTACACTAGATTAGAATAGACAAGACTTGACTAGAATAGAATAGACTACACTAGAATAGACTAGACTAGACTAGAATGGAATAGACTGGACTAGAATAGAATGGACTAGAGGAATAGAATGGAAGAATAGAAGAGAAGAGAATAGAATAGAAAAATAGAATAAAATAGAATAGACTAGAATAAACTACAAGAATAGAATAGACTAAAATAGAAAAAAGAATAGAATAGACTAGAAGAATAGAATAAAAGAAAAGAATAGGGTAGGGTAGAATAGACTAAAAGAATAGAATAGACTACACTAGACTAGAATAGACTAGACTCGAACAGAATAAAATAGACTAGAATAGACTAGACTTGACTAGATTAGAATAGAATAGACCAGAATAGACTTGACTTGAATAGAATAGACTACACTAGATTAGAATAGACTAGACTAGAATATACTAGAATAGCCTACACTAGACGAGAATAGAATAGACTAGACTCGACTAGAATAGACTAGACCAGAAGAATAGAATAGAATGGAAGAAAAAAAGAAGCAATGACTAGAAAAGCATAAACTAGAAGAATTGAATAGACTAGAATAGACGAAGAATAGAATAGACTAGAAGAATAGAGTAGAATAGACTAAAAGAATAGAATAGACTAGAATAGACAACACTAGACTAGAATAGACTAGACTAGACTCGAACAGAATACAATAGACTAGACTAGATTAGAATAGAATAGACTAGAATACTCGACTAGAATAGAATAGACTACACTAGATTAGAAAAGATTAGACTAGAATAGAATAGACTCGACTAAACTAGAATAGACTAAAAAAAATAGAATAGAATAGACTAGAATAAACTAGACTAGAATAGACTCGACTAGAATAGACTAGAATAGACAAGACTAGAATAGACTAGACTCGACCAGACTAGAATAGACTAGAATAGACAAGACTAGAATAGACTAGACTCGACCAGACTAGAATATACTAGACTAGAAAAGACTAGAATAGAATAGACAAGACTAGATGAATAGGATAGAATAGAATAGAATACACTAGAATACAATAGATTAGATGAATAGAAAAGAATAGACTAAAAGAATAGACTAGAAGAATAGGATAGAATAAAATAGACTAGACTAGAATAAAATAGAATAGAAGAATAGAATAGACTAAAAAGAATAGAATAGACTACAAGAATAGAATAGAATAGTCTAAAAGAACAGAATAGACTAGAAGAATAGCATAGAATAGAATAGAATAGAAGAATAGCATAGAATAAAATAGAGTAAAAGAATAGAATAGGCTAGAATAGACTAAAAAAAATAGAATACAATCGAAAAGGCTAGACTAGAATAGACTAGAAGAATAGGATAGAATAGAAGAATAGAATACAATAAAATACAATAGGAGAATAGAATAGACTACAAGAATAGAATAGACTAGAATAGACTACACTAGACAAGACTTAACCTAACTAGATTAGAATAGACTAGAATAGAATAGACTAAAATGGACTAGACTCGAACAGAATAGAATAGACTAGACTTGACTAGATTAGAATAGACTAGAATGGATTCGACTTGAATAGAATAGACGACACTAGATTAGAATAAACTAGAAAAGACTACACTAGACTAGAATAGAATAGACTCGACGAGAATAGACTAGAATAGAAAAATAGAAAAGACTATACTAGAATAGCATAGACTAGAAGAATAGAATAGACTATTCTTTGTCTATTCTAGACTAGAAGAATAGAATAGAGTAGAATAGACTAACAGAATAGAATAGACAAGACTAGAATAGACTTCACTAGACTAAAATAGACTAGACTCGAACAGAATACAATACACTAGACTCGACTAGATTAGAATAGAATAGACTAGAATAGACTCGGATAGAATAGAATAGACTACACTAGATTAGAATAGACAAGACTTGACTAGAATAGAATAGACTAGAATAGACTAGACTCGACAGATTAGAATAGACTAAAATAGAATAGAATAGACTAGAATAAACTAGACTAGGATAGACTCGACTAGAATAGAATAGACCAGACTAGAAAAGACTAGAACAGAATAGACAAGACTAGAAGAATAGGATAGAATAGAATAGAATACACTAGAATAGAATAGACTAAAAGAATAGAATGGACTACAAGAATAGAATAGTCTAAAAGAACAGAATAAAATAGACTCGAATAGACTAGAAGAATGGCATAGAATAGAATAGACTAGAAGAATAGAATAGACTAGAAGAGACTAAAAAAATAGAATACAATAGAATAGACATGAAGAATAGAATAGAATAGAAGAATAGAATAGACTACAAGAATAGAATAGAATAGAAGAATAGAATAGACTACACTAGAATAGACTACACTAGATGAGACTAGATTAGATAAGAAAAGACTGGAATAGACCTGAATAGAGTTGACTAGAATAGAATAGACTAGAATGGACTAGACTCGACTGGAATAGACTAGAATAGAATAGACTAGATTAGAGTAGAATAGACTAGAATAGACTTGACTAGGATAGAATAGACTAGAATAGAATAGTCTAGAATAGACTTAAAAAATAACAACCACCTACAAATGACAAGGCTATTTCACATTAAAAAGGACTGACTAGGCGGCTTTCAAAACCTACGTTTTTTTAGGCCACAGTGTGGTTGGCCTTAAAAAAGAAAAAAAAGATAGAACAGGATGACCAAAAGCACCAAAAACAAAAACCATTGAGAGTTTTAAAGGTTAACGAAAACAAACCAGTGTGCAGATGGAAAGGAGATGTAATGGTGTTTACTTCATCTCCTGACCAGCACTCCCACCTGAAATATTTTTCCAGCTCGATGACGGCCAGGCTCAGTGTCTTGGTAGGATTGCGTCTCTGCTGGTCCTGGACCCAGGATGTCAGTGTGGGTCCACAGTCTGACCCGCCTCGCCTCTCTTCCTGCATCAGACAGGGAGTCAAATGATTCAGAAGCAGCCTCTACAGGCCACGCACACTCACACGGCCAAGGACGCCCTCAAGGGTGGCCAAGGACACCCCCAAGGGTGGCCAAGGACGCCCTCAAGGGTGGCCAAGGACAACCCCAAGGGTGGCCAAGGTCGCCCTCAAGGGTGGCCAAGGACACCCCCAAACGGTGGCCAAGGACGCCCTCAAGGGTGGCCAAGGAAATTCCTGTTTGCAACATTAAATAAATTTGGTTTTGGTCCTTATTTCATAGACTGGATAAAAATACTTTATAACAACCCTAATGCATGTGTGAGGACCAATGACCAAACTTCTCCAAGTTTCTGTTTAGAGCGAGGCACCAGGCAGGGCTGCCCGCTCTCCCCTTCACTTTTTGCCATTTTCATTGAACCACTAGCAGCCGCTATAAGACAGGACAGAGATATTAAAGGGATCCCCGGCAAAAATCTAGAACATAAAATAAGTCTTTATGCAGACGACGTACTGCTTTTCCTCCAGAACTCATCAACATCTCTCTCCCAGACAATCACATTGATCAATAAATTTTCAATGATATCTGAGTACTCTATTAACTGGACCAAGACTACAGCTTTATCTGTTAATTGTACTTTACAAAACATCCCTAACACCACAATACAGTCTGGTAATATCAGATATTTAGGAATAAATATTTCTCCACAACTTTCAGAGTTAATAAAGTTAAATTATGTCCAGCTATTAAAGTCAATAGAGGAAGATCTCACGCGATGGAAGCACTTACCCATATCACTCATGGGGAGAGTTGCTACCATCAAAATGATGGTTCTACCGAAAATTAACTACTTGTTCTCAATGATACCCACCAAACCTTCCTCCAGTTGGTTTAAGTCACTGGACTCTCACATTTCCAAATTTCTTTGGAAAAACAAGCCATCACGTATCAGTTTAAAAACCTTACAACAGGTAAAAGACCGGGGAGGGTTAGACTCACCCAATTTCAATTATTATTTCCTAGCAAATAAGCTACAATTTATTTCCAAATGGCTGAAACCTACCCATCTAGATGAACCGTGGCTAGACACAGAACAAGCATTATGTGAGGATCTGGATGTCTCTGATTTGCCGTTCATCAGTTCAGCAGTCAGATCTCATAAATGCTTTAAAAGTATCAACATCTGCTCTACTCTGAAAGCATGGTGGGAATTCCTGAAGTTAACCGAGTCTTCTATTATTCCATGTAAACTCACACCCATCTGGAATAACCTGGATATTCTACAAAACAAGAAAATGATTAATTTTGTGCATTGGAAGGATAAAGGAGTAAAACAATTACAACATATCATTGAAAATGGAAAATTCCTGTCATTTAATACACTTACCTTACAATACGGGATCAGTAGTACTAAATTCTTAGAATACCATCAACTTAAATCTATATTAAGCAAAAAATATACCTCTAACCAACTGATCTTGCAGACTCCGGTCAGGGTAGCAGAATTCCTGAATCTCTATCCCCAAACTACTGTCGAAAATATATAGATTATTATTAAAACTGGATGATTCAATTTCCCTTCCAACTTCGAAGTGGGAGGCTGACTTGTCCAGAACCCTTAACCAAAACACATGGACACAGATATGTTTAAACACGTTCCTAATGACTAAAAACTCAAATATGCAGTTGATACAATTCAAGGTTTTACACAGAGTACATTACACAGGACAGAGGATGTTCAAGATGGGTCTGTCACCTTCAAATATTTGTTTGCACTGCAATGAGAATACAACAGACAATTATCTTCACGCCTTGTGGTCTTGTCCACCTGTCCAGAGGTTTTGGCTTCAGGTGTGTGATGACATGTCAACGTGGCTCAGGTGTAACTTTCCTGCAAGCCCCACACTGTGTTTACTGGGGGACTTGGATGAGATCAACACGGTAACCAACTATGCACATATGATACTTACTGTATTATGTATTGCAAAGAAAACTATCTTGGTAAACTGGAAATCCAAAAATAATCTGAGCATTAGCCAGTTTAGGAATTTCTTAGTAGACCATATCAGTATTGAGACGATGTCTGCCTCCTCTAAGAACCAGTTAGATGAATTCCACTCCCTCTGGTCCCCTGTGATTAGCTCCATCACTTAACGTTGGTGTAGGAGAGCGCCTCGGCGATGTGGGGGTTGGGTACCGGCGAGTGCTTGATGGCTATGGATCCCTGGCGGTTGACTTGGGGGGGGTCTGGGCTGCCCTCACCGCTGGGGCGGGGCTGTATCCAGCCCGATGGGGGGCATGGGGGGTCAGCGGTTGGGGCTACTCTGCGGCGGTGGGCGGGTCGCTGGTGGGGCCCTGGCCGGTGGCTGACGGCTGGCGCCGGGTGGCCGGGGTCGTCCCGGGGCGGGGGGGGCGGGGGGTCCTGGGCCCCGGTGCTCCGGGGTGGCCCCTGCCTCCGGGGCCGGGGGACCCGGGCTTGGCGCTGGGGGGGGCGGGCCGGCGGGACGTGCCTCCTCTGGATTTGGCCGGTCCTCACGACCTGGTGACGTCTAGTCACTGCGCCGGGGGGCCGGGGCGCCTCTGCTGTGTGCGTGCGGGGTGTGTGTGCTGGTGGGGGTGTGTGTGTGGTGGGGGCTGGGGGGTGTATCGTTGTCGTGTCTGTGTCGGGATGTGGGCATCCGGGATGTTGGTGTCGCGGGAGCGGCTATGTGTGGGGTGTGGATTTCCCCTGTGCTTGTCCTGCGTGTGGGGCTCTGGGGGTCGCGGACGGAGCTGCGCTTTCCGCCGGGGTGTTTGGTTTTCGGCAGACCCATGGTCATGTCGTATCGATGTTGGGGTGTCTGGCGTGGCTGTCGGGGTGTGGGGTTTGTCCATATCGTTCAGCTCTAGTGTGTGGAGGTGGGGGTTGCGGGGTGGCTGGGTCTTTTCCACGCCGGGTGCCTGTCCCGCCCGGCCGCTGTGTCGGTTGGGGCTGGCCTGCGCTGGTGGTCTCTCCGGGGGCTGGGGGCGGTGGACTTGTGGCGTGGGGGGGGCTGGGTGGCCCCGTGGTCCCCGTCCTTGGTATGTGTGGGTGGGTGTGTGACTGGAGGGGGGGGGCGTGAATGCGGTTGTGTGTGTGTGTGGCTGCCTGTGGGGGTGTGTGGAGATGGGTGGGTGGGTGGGTGGGGGTGCATGGATGATGGGTGTTTGGGTGCGGGGGTGGTGGTGCATTGGTGGGGTTTGTGTGTGTCGGGTTGGGGGGGGGGGGGGGGGGGAGGGGGAAAAAAAAGAAAAAAAAAAAAAAAAAATAGCAGCTCTGCGTGCCTCTTGGGGGGGGTTTGCGAGGCCTGGGGATGTTGGGCCGGTGACTCTGGCCCCTCCGCCGACCCTTTCCGCTCCGGTCCCTTTTCCCCATCCCTGGCCTGGCGTGGTCGAGCGCCCCCAGGGGCCGAGGCTGGCCCCTCTGTGGTGAACGCCGGACGCCGGGCCGTGGGGGCGGCCATGCCTGCCCCTTCTGCCCTGGGGGGATCCCGGGAGGCAGGGGTACCTAATGCCGGTAACGGCTCTTCTTCCAGGGGGGAATTCATACCCCCCTGGTCTCCTTTCCCAAGACCCCCCCCCCCCCCCCCTCTACCCCACACACACACACACGTAGGGTTTTGGGGAGGGTGCGTGTCAAGCGGGCGTGGTGAGGGAGGGCACCAAAGTGCCTTTGCTTGCCACGTCTAGAGGCAGCCTGCTCCCCAGTTTTAACCACACTTAGACACCTAAACACATAAAATAACAACAGCTCACAACCACTTCTGAGGGGCGGGCCATATAGTGTGTGGAAGGAGGGAGGGGCCGGTTGGGGGGTCATGCCCCCTACGCGACCCCACTCCCGGCATGACTTGGCACTGCCCCTTAGTTTTAACTGCAAACAACACACATCTTACACACACAGTCATGAGCGGGGGTGGGGGGGGGGGACAGGGTCCTTTCATACCCCGGTCTCCCGGGCGCTGCTGGGGGAGGGGGGGACAGTGGCTACTTCACGCGCCAGTGGTTAAGGCTGGCTGCATTGCGGGGGATCTGCTGGCCTGGGGGATGCCTGGCCTGCTGCGTCCGGGGGTGGGGGATGGGGGTGGTGGGGGGGGGGGAACGTGTTGGGGGCTTGAGCTCGCGGCTCCTTCCCCGGCCCGAGCTAACACTCAGGAGGCACGAGGGCATGGGCAAGAGAGAGGTAGGTATGTGAGAATAATGAATGAGAGTGTGAAAGAGGAAATGTGGGAGGGAGGAACTTGGGCTGGAAGAGGGAGGAGATGTGGGTAAGTGGTTGGAGGAAAGGGGGGATGGAGGAAGGAGTGGCATGCTCGTGAGTGTCTAGTAGGGATGGTCATGAGGGGCTGAAGGGAAGGAAGGGCGGGAGTGTGATAGGTCAGAGGGATGGGCGGGGCTGGACATGTAAGGGGGACTGTATGGGGTATTGGGGGTATAGGGAGGTGGGGGCGTATGTGTGGGGGGGTGGGGAGGGGTTGGTGCAGTTATGTGGGGGAGTGCATGTGTGTGTTAGAGGGTATGAGGAGGTGGGGGTAGGTGTGGACGGTAGAGGGGAGGAGAGTGTTGGGGGGTGGAGAGAGGGAGTGAGTGGGGTATGTAAGGTCGGAGAGCGGAGTGGGTGGGTGTATGTGTGTGTGTGGGGGGACACGGAGGTGTTGGGTAGGGCTGGGCGGAGGTTCGTATCTCGGTATTCGTGCCGGGCATCTTGGTGTCGGTGAGGTGCGGTGTGGCTGCGGGTTGGTTGGGGGCCGGGCGCTTTGGTGGGGGGTGCGGTTTTGTTTGTGGCTTCCGGGGCTTTTTGTGCGGGGCGGGCGCGGGGGGGGATCTGTATCTTGTATGTGGTTGCTCTTGCGGTATTGATGTCTTGGGTGCCCATGTCTCGATGTGGGGGCGGTGACGGTATATCTTTCAGCCCTAGTGTTGGGGTAGGTGTGTGGGGAGTGTGTGTGTGAGCGTGGTGGCAGGGTAGGGGGTGGTAGAGGTGGTGGCGCCCTGGTGTCAGGTGTATGGGGCAGGGACGTTGGGGTGGGGGCTGGCCTGCCCTGGGGGGGCGTCGTCTGGGGGTCCGGTCCTCCTGGGTTTCGGTTGGGCCGCCCGGGTCCGGGGGGGTGGCTGCTCCTGGGCGCTTGGGCCCTGGGCCCGGCGCTGTCTCCGCTCCGGGGGACGCCCGGCGCCCGGTGGGGTCGGCAGCTGCTGGTCTTGGTCCGCTGGGGCCTGGGCCTCCAGACTGCAGGGGGCTCCGGCTGGGGCCGCCTTTTGCCGCCCTTCGGGGGGATGCATGTCCGCTCTTTGGGGGGGGGGTAGCTGGGATCTGGGCCTCTGAGTGGCTGCTGGGGGCCTGGGTCGTGAGCCTTGCGGGCTTCCTCCTCCTTGCAGAGACGAGGCTGCATCTGCATGACTATATCACCACGGAGCACCCTTTATTATGCATGTTGACACTGTGACACTGCTTCCCATTGCGATGACTAGGTTGTACCTCTTCTCTACTTCCCATTGCGCTGACTAGGTTGTACCTCTTCTCTGCGTAGTTCTGCGTGTGTTTGTGTGTGTTTGTATGATCTGAGGATATTTAAGCCACCTGCAGGTCCTCCTGTAGGGGATTGCTTGTTTTGTTTTCCAACAGAGACCTTGGTTGTTTAGGGATCGCGGTACAGATGTACCAGTGAACTGTGTAAGTGGATTCATGTTTTCTCTCCTCTCTCTCTTCCTCTTCCTTACTCCTCTCTCTCTGTTTCACTTTCTATCATTACCTCTGTTAACTTTCATTTTTCCTTTGTCAGGCCCAGCAGTATGAAATGGAATGGTGTAATAGACAAATGTTTAAATAAAGAAATAAAATGAATAAACATGATATCAAGTGGAGCCTTATATTCATAAAGCTCCGCTTGATAAAGCAAAACTGTTCAACAGAATAAAGCAATCAGATTTCCATTCTGCTTGCTTCGATGCTGGACAGGACAAGTAGAAAAAAAAAAAAAAAAGAAAAAAAAAAAAAAAAAAAAAAAAGGGTGGCCAAGGACACCCCCTAGGTGGCCAAGGACGCCCTCAAGGGTGGCCAAGGACACCCCCAAGGGTGGCCAAGGTCGCCCTCAAGGGTGGCCAAGGACACCCCCAAACGGTGGCCAAGGTCGCCCTCAAGGGTGGCCAAGGACGCCCCCAAACGGCGGCCAAGGACACCCCCAAGGATGGCCAAGGATGCCCTCAAGGGTGGCCAAGGACACCCCCCAAGTTGGCCATGGACGCCCCCAAGGGTGGCCAAGGTTGCCCTCAAGTGTGGCCAAGGACACCCCCAAACGGTGGCCAAGGACGCCCCTAAGGGTGGCCAAGGACGCCCCCAAGGGTGGCCAAGGACGCCCCCAAACGGCGGCCAAGGACACCCCCAAGGATGGCCAAGGATGCCCTCAAGGGTGGCCAAGGCCAAGGGGGGACGGTTGGGGGCTTGAACTCGCGGCTCCTTCCCGGCCCGAGCTACCACTCAGGAGGCACGAGGGCATGGGCAAGAGAGAGGTGGGTATGTGAGAATAATGAATGAGAGTGCGAAAGAGGAAATGTGGGAGGGAGGAACTTGGGCTGGAAGAGGGAGGGAGATGTGGGTAAGTGGTTGGAGGAAAGGGGGATGGAGGAAGGAGTGGCATGCTCGTGGAGTGTCTAGTAGGGATGGTCGGGAGGGGCTGAAGGAAGGAAGGGCGGGAGTGTGATAGGTCAGAGGGATGGGCGGGGCTGGACATGTAAGGGGGGGGACTGTATGGGGTATTGGGGTTATAGGGAGGTGGGGGCGTATGGAGGGGTTGGTGCAGTTATGAGGGGGGAGTACATGTGTGTGTTAGGAGGGTATGAGGAGGTGGGGGGTAGGTGTGGACGGTAGAGGGAGGAGAGTGTCGGGGGTGGAGAGAGGAGTGAGTGTGGGTATGTAAGGTCAGAGAGCGGAGTGGGTGGGTGTATGCGTGTGTGGGGGGGTACACGGAGGTGTTGGGTAGGGCTGGGCGGTGTGGGCGGAGGTTCGTATCTCGGTATTCGTGCCGGGCATCTTGGTGTCGGTGCGGTGCGGTGTGGCTGCGGGTTGGTTGGGGGCCGGGCGCTTGGGTGGGGGGTGCGGTTTTGTTTGTGGCTTCCGGGGCTTTTTGTGCGGGGCGGGCGCAGGGGGGATCTGTATCTTGTATGTGGTTGCTCTTGCGGTATTGATGTCTTGGGTGCCTGTGTCTCGATGTGGGGGCGGTGACGGTATATCTTTCAGCCCTAGTGTTGGGGTAGGTGTGTGGGGAGTGTGTGTGAGCGTGGTGGCGGGGTAGGGGGTGGTAGAGGTGGTGGCGCCCTGGTGTCAGGTGTATGGGGCAGGGACTTTGGGGTGGGGGGCTGGCCTGCCCTGGGGGGGCGTCGCTGGGGGGTCCGGTCCTCCTGGGTTTCGGGTTGGGCCGCCCGGGTCCGGGGGGGGTGGCTGCTCCTGGGCGCTTGGGCCCTGGGCCCCGGGGCCCGGCGCTGTCTCCGCTCCGGGGGACGCCCGGCGCCCGGTGGGGTCGGCAGCTGCTGGTCTTGGTCCGCTGGGGCCTGGGCCTCCAGACTGCGGGGGGCTCCGGCTGGGGCCGCCTTTTGCCGCCCTTCGGGGGATGCATGTCCGCTCTTTGGGGGGGGGGGGAGCTGGGATCTGGGCCTCTGGGTGGCTGCTGGGGGCCTGGGTCGCGAGCCTTGCGGGCTTCCTCCTCCTTGCAGAGACGAGGCTGCATCTGCATGACTGTATCACCACGGAGCACCCTTTATTATGCATGTTGACACTGTGACACTGCTTCCCATTGCGATGACTAGGTTGTACCTCTTCTCTACTTCCCATTGCGCTGACTAGGTTGTACCTCTTCTCAGCGTAGTTCTGCGTGTGTTTGTATGATCTGAGGATATTTAAGCCACCTGCAGGTCCTCCTGTAGGGGATTGCTTGTTTTGTTTTCCAACAGAGACCTTGGTTGTTTAGGGATCGCGGTACAGATGTACCAGTGAACTGTGTAAGTGGATTCATGTTTTCTCTTCTCTCTCTCTTCCTCTTCCTTACTCCTCTCTCTCTGTTTCACTTTCTATCATTATCTCTGTTAACTTTCATTTCTCCCTTGTCAGGCCCAGCAGTATGAAATGGAATGGTGTAATAGACAAATGTTTAAATAAAGAAATAAAATGAATAAACATGATATCAAGTGGAGCCTTATGTTCATAAAGCTCCGCTTGATAAAGCAAAACTGTTCAACAGAATAAAGCAATCAGATTTCCATTCTGCTTGCTTCGATGCTGGACAGGACAAGTAAAAAAAAAAAAAAAAAAAAAAAAGGGTGGCCAAGGACACCCCCAAGGGTGGCCAAGGTCGCCCTCAAGGGTGGCCAAGGACACCCCCAAGGGTGGCCAAGGTCGCCCTCAAGGGTGGCCAAGGACACCCCCAAACGGTGGCCAAGGTCGCCCTCAAGGGTGGCCAAGGACGCCCCCAAACGGCGGCCAAGGACACCCCCAAGGATGGCCAAGGATGCCCTCAAGGGTGGCCAAGGACACCCCCAAACGGTGGCCAAGGACGCCCTCAAGGGTGGCCAAGGACACCCCCAAGGGTGGCCAAGGACGCCCTCAAGGGTGGCCAAGGACACCCCCAAGGGTGGCCAAGGTCGCCCTCAAGGGTGGCCAAGGACACCCCCAAACGGTGGCCAAGGTCGCCCTCAAGGGTGGCCAAGGACGCCCCCAAACGGCGGCCAAGGACACCCCCAAGGATGGCCAAGGATGCCCTCAAGGGTGGCCAAGGACACCCCCCAAGTTGGCCATGGACGCCCCCAAGGGTGGCCAAGGTTGCCCTCAAGTGTGGCCAAGGACACCCCCAAACGGTGGCCAAGGACGCCCCTAAGGGTGGCCAAGGACGCCCCCAAGGGTGGCCAAGGACGCCCCCAAACGGCGGCCAAGGACACCCCCAAGGATGGCCAAGGATGCCCTCAAGGGTGGCCAAGGCCAAGGGGGGGACGTGTTGGGGGCTTGGAACTCGCGGCTCCTTCCCCGGCCCGAGCTACCACTCAGGAGGCACGAGGGCATGGGCAAGAGAGAGGTGGGTATGTGAGAATAATGAATGAGAGTGTGAAAGAGGAAATGTGGGAGGGAGGAACTTGGGCTGGAAGAGGGAGGAGATGTGGGTAAGTGGTTGGAGGAAAGGGGGGATGGAGGAAGGAGTGGCATGCTCGTGAGTGTCTAGTAGGGATGGTCGTGAGGGGCTGAAGGAAGGAAGGGCGGGAGGTGATAGGTCAGAGGGATGGGCGGGGCTGGACATGTAGGGGGGGGGACTGTATGGGGTATTGGGGGTATAGGGAGGTGGGGCGCATGGAGGGGTTGGTGCAGTTATGAGGGGGGAGTACATGTGTGTGTTAGAGGGTATGAGGAGGTGGGGGTAGGTGTGGACGGTAGAGGGAGGAGAGTGTCGGGGGTGGAGAGAGGGAGGAGTGTGGGTATGTAAGGTCAGAGAGCGGAGTGGGTGGGTGTATGCGTGTGTGGGGGGGGTACACGGAGGTGTTGGGTAGGGCTGGGCGGTGTGGGCGGAGGTTCGTATCTCGGTATTCGTGCCGGGCATCTTGGTGTCGGTGCGGTGCGGTGTGGCTGCGGGTTGGTTGGGGGCCGGGCGCTTTGGTGGGGGGTGCGGTTTTGTTTGTGGCTTCCGGGGCTTTTTGTGCGGGGCGGGCGCAGGGGGGATCTGTATCTTGTATGTGGTTGCTCTTGCGGTATTGATGTCTTGGGTGCCTGTGTTCTCGATGTGGGGGCGGTGACGGTATATCTTTCAGCCCTAGTGTTGGGGTAGGTGTGTGGGGAGTGTGTGTGAGCGTGGTGGCGGGGTAGGGGGTGGTAGAGGTGGTGGCGCCCTGGTGTCAGGTGTATGGGGCAGGGACTTTGGGGTGGGGGCTGGCCTGCCCTGGGGGGGCGTCGTCTGGGGGGTCCGGTCCTCCTGGGTTTCGGCTGGGCCGCCCGGGTCCGGGGGGGTGGCTGCTCCTGGGCGCTTGGGCCCTGGGCCCGGCGCTGTCTCCGCTCCGGGGACGCCCGGCGCCCGGTGGGGTCGGCAGCTGCTGGTCTTGGTCCGCTGGGGCCTGGGCCTCCAGACTGCGGGGGCTCCGGCTGGGGCCGCTTGCCGCCCTTCGGGGGATGCATGTCCGCTCTTTGGGGGGGGGGGGTAGCTGGGATCTGGGCCTCTGGGTGGCTGCTGGGGGCCTGGGTCGCGAGTAGGGATGTATATCATTATGATTTTATTGATACCGATACCAATATCGATACTCCTTATCGATACCGGTATTTATCGATTCTCTTATTGATACTATAACATAACTTAGAGTAAATAATAAAGACATTACAAGATGTTACAAGATCCAGCGGTGGAGAATATTTGTTCAGATGATGTTGAAGAAGCCTGGACATAAAAGTGGGTGAAGGACAGCTGGGAAAATAAGGGAATTGTGTCTGTCTTAGTCCATCATTGTGATTATTTAACTGCGTAATGATAACTCGATGGTTAGGTAGATGTACAAAAAGTATCAATAAGAGTATCGTTAGTCCAGAATCTTAACGGTACCCTGGTATCGTTAAGATTAGGAACCGGTACCAAACGATACCGGTACTCGGCATACATCCCTAGTCGCGAGCCTTGCGGGCTTCCTCCTCCTTGCAGAGACGAGGCTGCATCTGCATGACTGTATCACCACGGAGCACCCTTTATTATGCATGTTGACACTGTGACACTGCTTCCCATTGCGATGACTAGGTTGTACCTCTTCTCTACTTCCCATTGCGCTGACTAGGTTGTACCTCTTCTCAGCGTAGTTCTGCGTGTGTTTGTATGATCTGAGGATATTTAAGCCACCTGCAGGTCCTCCTGTAGGGGATTGCTTGTTTTGTTTTCCAACAGAGACCTTGGTTGTTTAGGGATCGCGGTACAGATGTACCAGTGAACTGTGTAAGTGGATTCATGTTTTCTCTTCTCTCTCTCTTCCTCTTCCTTACTCCTCTCTCTCTGTTTCACTTTCTATCATTATCTCTGTTAACTTTCATTTCTCCCTTGTCAGGCCCAGCAGTATGAAATGGAATGGTGTAATAGACAAATGTTTAAATAAAGAAATAAAATGAATAAACATGATATCAAGTGGAGCCTTATGTTCATAAAGCTCCGCTTGATAAAGCAAAACTGTTCAACAGAATAAAGCAATCAGATTTCCATTCTGCTTGCTTCGATGCTGGACAGGACAAGTAAAAAAAAAAAAAAAAAAAAAGGGTGGCCAAGGACACCCCCAAGGGTGGCCAAGGTCGCCCTCAAGGGTGGCCAAGGTCGCCCTCAAGGGTGGCCAAGGACACCCCCAAACGGTGGCCAAGGTCGCCCTCAAGGGTGGCCAAGGACGCCCCCAAACGGCGGCCAAGGACACCCCCAAGGATGGCCAAGGATGCCCTCAAGGGTGGCCAAGGACACCCCCCAAGTTGGCCATGGACGCCCCCAAGGGTGGCCAAGGTCGCCCTCAAGGGTGGCCAAGGACACCCCCAAACGGTGGCCAAGGACGCCCCTTGGATTGCGTCTCTGCTGGTCCTGGACCCAGGATGTCAGTGTGGGTCCACAGTCTGACCCGCCTCGCCTCTCTTCCTGCATCAGACAGGGAGTCAAATGATTCAGAAGCAGCCTCTACAGGCCACGCACACTCACACGGCCAAGGACGCCCTCAAGGGTGGCCAAGGACACCCCCAAGCGTGGCCAAGGACACCCTCAAGGGTGGCCAAGGACACCCCCAAGGGTGGCGAAGGTCGCCCTCAAGGGTGGCCAAGGACACCCCCAAACGGTGGCCAAGGTCGCCCTCAAGGGTGGCCAAGGACGCCCCCAAACGGCGGCCAAGGACACCCCCAAGGATGGCCGAGGATGCCCTCAAGGGTGGCCAAGGACACCCCCCAAGTTGGCCATGGACACCCCCAAGGGTGGCCAAGGTCGCCCTCAAGGATGGCCAAGGACACCCCCAAATGGTGGCCAAGGACGCCCCTAAGGGTGGCCAAGGACGCCCCCAAACGGCGGCCAAGGACACCCCCAAGGATGGCCAAGGATGCCCTCAAGGGTGGCCAAGGACACCCCCCAAGGTTGGCCAAGGTCGCCCTCAAGGGTGGCCAAGGACACCCCCAAGGGTGGCCATGGACGCCCCCAAACGGAGGCCAAGGACGCCCCCAAAGGGTGGCCAAGGATGCCCTCAAGGGTGGCCAAGGATGCCCTCAAGGGTGGCCAAGGACGCCCCCAAGGGTGGCTAAGGACACCCCCAAACGGTGGCCAAGGACGCCCCCAAACGGTGGCCAAGGACGCCCCCAAACGGTGGCCAAGGACGCCCCCCAAGGGTGGCCAAGGACGCCCCCAAACGGTGGCCAAGGACGCCCCCAAAGGGTGGCCAAGGATGCCCCCAAGGGTGGCCAAGGATGCCCTCAAGGGTGGCCAAGGACGCCCCCAAGGGTGGCTAAGGACACCCCCAAACGGTGGCCAAGGACGCCCCCAAACGGTGGCCAAGGACGCCCCCAAACGGTGGCCAAGGACGCCCCCCAAGGGTGGCCAAGGACGCCCCCAAACGGTGGCCAAGGACGCCCCCAAGGGTGGCCAGGGACGCCCCCAAGGGTGGCCAAGGACGCCCCCAAACGGTGGCCAAGGACGCCCCCAAATTAGGCAAATGAGTATTCTGACCACATCATCCTCTTTATGCATGTTGTCTTACTCCAACCTGTATCGGCCCAAAGCCTACTGCCAATTAAGCATATCAGGTGATGTGCATCTCTGTAATGAGAAGGGGTGTCTAATGACATCATCACCCTATATCAGGTGTATTAAGCAAATAGAATTATTAGGCAACTTAACAATAAACAAATATATACCCATTTATTTTCAGCAGGGAAACCAATATAACAGCTCAACATTCACAAATATACATTTCTGACATTCAAAAACCAAACAAAAACAAATCAGTGAGCAATATAGCCACCTTCCCAGACACTGTTCAGAGAGGTGGACTGTTTTCCCTCCTTGTAAATCTCACATTTGATGAGGGACCACAGGTTCTCTATGGGGTTCAGATCAGGTGAACAAGGAGGCCATGTCATTAGTTTTTCTTCTTTTAGACCCTTTCTTGCAGCCACGCTGTGGAGTACTTGGATGCGTGTGATGGAGCATTGTCCTGCATGAAAATCAGGTTTTTCTTGAAGGATGCAGACTTCTTCCTGTACCACTGCTTGAAGAAGGTGTCTTCCAGAAACTGGCAGTAGGACTGGGAGTTGAGCTTGACTCCATCCTCAACCCGAAAAGGCCCCACAAGCTCATCTTTGATGATACCAGCCCATATAAGGAAAGGAAGTTGCCTAATAATTATGTTTGCCTAATAAACCTGATATAGGGTGACGATGTCATTAGACCACACCCCGTCTCATTACAGAGATGCACATCACCTGATATGCTTAATTGGTAGTAGCTTTGGGCCTATACAGCTTGGAGTAAGACAACATGCATAAAGAGAATGATGTGGTCAAAATACTCATTTGCCTAATAATTCTGCACTCCCTGTATTTTGCATTAGCAATAAGATAATAGAAATTACAGATATATTAATGAGCAATCAGTTACATGTCTTAGCAAGCAGACATCAACTTGCATTGATCATATTTTTACTTATGTAGCTGAACTATGTTCAAAAATCTTATCAGTTCCCGTTGGTTGTAGCGATCACAATATAGTGCTGCTCCCTAGAAGAACTAAAATGCCAAAGCCAGGTCCGAAAGGTAATTATGAAAAGATCATATAAAGACTTTGACCAAATCAAATTTAGAGAAGACATAAATGTGCTATGCTGGTCAGAAGTTTTAATGGAGACCAATCCAGATTCAGCACTGACGAAGTTAAACAACGTTTTTATGAAGGTGGTAGAGAAGCATGTGCCAGTAAAGAAGTTTACTGTCAGAAGCATCAGTACACCATGGCTAGACAAGGAATTACAAGGATATATGAAAGAACGAAATCAAGCTAAACTAGCAGCTAATGGATCTAATTTAAAATTGGATAGGCAAGTATATTGTAAATTAAGGAATTTGTGACCAAATTGAACATATAGAAAAAGAAATTGTACTATAAGAATAGGATAAATGAGATAAAGAATGATAGCAAGAAAGTCTGGAGTACAGTTAACAAGTTGATGGGAAAGAACTATCGATCTACCCCATCTTTCTTGGAAACAGGAGGAAGTTTTCTAACAAAACCAATTGAGATTGCAAATGACCTAAATAATTATCTTATTTAAAAAAATTGATAATTCAAGAAACAGTTTTCAAGACGTGGATAATGAGTCATCATACTTACAAATAAGAGATAAAATAATGTCAGGAATAAAATGTAAATTTGATTTTGATACTGCAGAGGTAAGCTATGTAGAAGCATTACTGAGAAAGTGCAAGAACAAACCACCAGGTATTGATGGATTAGATGGTAACTTTTGGAAATTGTGGCTGACTTGATTGCACCAGCGATCCGTCATATCATTAATCAAAGTTTGTTACAAATGATATGTCCCCAGGAATGGAAAAAGGCAAAAATAATACCTTTGCCAAAGAATGTGAGACAATCATTTTCTGGACCTAATAGTCGACTCGTCCTATAAGTTTGTTGCCTGTGTTAAGTAAAATAATGGAAAGTGTGGTCTGTGAACAAATTAAAACTTATTTTTCTTTAAATAATTTAGGCACGGATAGCCAGCATGCATACAGGGAAGGTCATTCTACAGCGACTGCTCTAACTCAACGACAGATGCCTGGCTGATGGAGATAGAACAAAAGAAATTAGTTGGAGCTGTTATGCTCGATTTCACAGCAGCTTTTGATATAATTGATTATGAATTATTAAATAAAAATTGAGTTGTTTTGGGTTTTCACAATCTGCAATGTTATGGTTTAACAGTTATTTAACAAACAGAAAACAGCAGGTTTATTCTAATGGTAGTTACTCTGATGAGAGAGAGGTCAGCTGTGGAGTGCCGCAAGGGAGCTGTTTAGGGCCTTTATTATTTACTAGTTTTACAAATGACTTACCACTTACATTAGATAAAGCTGCTATATCAATGTACGCTGATGATTCCACAATTTGGTTTTCAGCACCTAAAAGTACAGAGTTAAATATATCCCTACAGCAGGAACTTCAGTATGTGGTGGAATGGATAAGGAAAAATAAATTGGTTCTTAATGTATTGAAAACAAACAGTATTATTTTTGGCACAGTACATACTTTACAACAACAACCTGAATTAAATCTAATTATGAATAATGTGTCTGTGAAACAAGTACAAGAAATGAAATTACTTGGTGTTCTGTTAGATAATAAATTGTCATGGACTAAACATATTGATCAGATGGTATCCAAGAAGGGAAGGGCTGTTTCTGTTGTAAAGAGGTGTGAAAGTCTCACGTCATTAAGATGAACTAAAATGGTGTTACAATCTTTAGTTCTATCAGTTCTGGACTACTGTCCAGTGGTCTGGTCTAACACATCCCAAGAAAATATAAAAAAGCTGAAAATTGTACAAAATAGAGCAGCAAGAATAGGTCTGCATTGCGATTGCAGAGCAAACATAATACACATGCATAACTGTTCAGGTTTACGGAATAGGATTAGGCCACTAGAAAAAAAAAATAATAATTCTGAGAAAAAGTCAGAATTCTGACTTAATCTCAGAATTCTGAGATTAAAGTCAGAATTCTGAGTGAATGATGTCAACACGGTGAATGATGTAAACCTGGTGAACGATGTAAAACACGGTGAACGGTGTAATTACAGTGAAAGATGTAAACACAGTGAACGATGTAAACACGGTGAATGATGTAAAACACTGAACGGTGTAAGTACGGTAAAAGATGTAAACACGGTGAAAGATGTAAACACGGTGAAAGATGTAAACACGGTAAAAGATGTAAACACGGTGAATGTTGGAAAACACGGGGAAAGATGTAAACACGGTCAAAGATGTTCACACGGTGAATGATGTAAACACGGTGAAAGATGTAAACACGGTGAAAGATGTAAACACGGTGAAAGATGTAAACACGGTGAACGATGTAAACACGGTGAAAGATGTAAACACGGTGAAAGATGTAAACACGGTGAAAGATGTAAACACGGTGAAAGATGTAAACACGGTGAACGATGTAAACACGGTGAAAGATGTAAACACGGTGAATGATGTAAACACGGTGAACGATGTAAACACGGTGAACGATGTAAACACGGTGAATGATGTAAACACGGTGAAAGATATAAACACGGTGAAAGATGTAAACACGGTGAACGATGTGAAACACGGTGAATGATGTAAACACGGTGAAAGATGTAAAACACGGTGAACAATGTAAACACGCTGAAAGATGTAAACATGGTGAACGATGTAAACACGGTAAACGATGTAAACATGGTGAATGATGTAATCACGGTGAATGATGTTCACACGGTGAATGATGTAAAACACAGTGAAAGATGTAAACACGGTGAACGATGTAAAACACGGTGAAAGATGTTCACACGGTGAAAGATGTTAAACACGGTAAACGATGTAAACACAGTGAATGATGTAAAACGCGATGGAAGATGTAAACACTGTGAAAGATGTAAAACACGGTGAAAGATGTTAAACACGGTGAAAGATGTAAACACTGTGAAAGATGTAAACACGGTAAACGATGTAAACACAGTGAATGATGTAAAACGCGATGGAAGATGTAAACATGGTGAATGATGTAAAACACGGTGAAAGATGTAAACACGGTAAACGATGTAAACACAGTGAATGATGTAAAACGCGATGGAAGATGTAAACATGGTGAATGATGTAAAACACGGTGAAAGATGTAAACACGGTGAATGATGTAAAACACAGTGAAAGATGTAAAACACGGTGAAAGATGTTCACACGGTGAATGATGTAAACACGGTGAAAGATGTAAACACGGTGAAAGATGTAAACACGGTGAATGATGTAAACACGGTGAAAGATGTAAACACGGTGAAAGATGTAAACACGGTGAAAGATGTAAACACGGTGAAAGATGTAAACACGGTGAATGATGTAAACACGGTGAAAGATGTAAACACGGTGAATGATGTAAAACACGGTGAAAGATGTAAACACAGTGAAAGATGTAAACACGGTGAATGATGTAAACACGGTGAAAGATGTAAACACGGTGAATGATGTAAACACGGTGAAAGATGTAAACACGGTGAAAGATGTAAACACGGTGAATGATGTAAACACGGTGAAAGATGTAAACACAGTGAAAGATGTAAACACGGTGAATGATGTAAACACGGTGAATGTTGTAAACACGGTGAAAGATGTTCACACGGTGAATGTTGTAAACACGGTGAATGTTGTAAACACGGTGAATGATGTAAACACGGTGAATGATGTTAACACGGTGAATGTTGTAAACACGGTGAATGATGTAAACACGGTGAACGATGTAAACACGGTGAACAATGTTTACACGATAAACGATGTAAACACGGTGAACGATGTAAAACACGGTGAATGATGTAAACACGGTGAAAGATGTAAACACGGTGAAAGATGTAAACACGGTGAATGATGTTCACACGGTGAATGATGTAAAACACGGTGAACGGTGTTTACACGGTGAACGATGTAAACAGGGTGAACAATGTAAACAGGGTGAACGATGTAAACACGGTGAACGATGTAAACACGGTGAACGATGTAAACACGGTGAACGATGTAAACACGGTGAACGATGTAAAACACGGTGAAAGATGTTAAAACACCGTGAAAGATGTAAACACTGTGAAAGATGTAAACACGGTAAACGATGTAAACACAGTGAATGATGTAAAACGCGATGGAAGATGTAAACATGGTGAATGATGTAAAATACGGTGAAAGATGTAAACACGGTGAATGATGTTCACACGGTGAATGATGTAAACACGGTGAATGATGTAAACACGGTGAACGATGTTAACACGGTGAATGATGTAAAACACGGTGAAAGATGTTAAACACGGTAAACGATGTAAACACAGTGAATGATGTAAAACGCGATGGAAGATGTAAACATGGTGAATGATGTAAAACACGGTGAAAGATGTAAACACGGTGAATGATGTTCACACGGTGAATGATGTAAAACACAGTGAAAGATGTAAACACGGTGAACGATGTAAGACGCGGTGAACAGTGTTTACACGTTGAATGATGTAAACACGGTGAAAGATGTAAACACGGTGAAAGATGTTCACACGGTGAATGATGTAAACACGGTGAACGATGTAAACACGTTGAAAGATGTAAACACAGTGAATGTTGTAAACACGGTGAATGTTATAAACACGGTGAATGATGTAAACACGGTGAATGATGTAAACATTGTGAACGATGTAAAACGCGGTGAACAGTGTTTACACGGTGAATGATGTAAAACACGATGTAAACACGGTGAACAATGTTTACACGATAAACGATGTAAACACGGTGAACGATGTAAAACACGGTGAATGATGTAATTACGGTGAAAGATGTAAACACGGTGAAAGATGTAAACACGGTGAATGATGTTCACACGGGGAATGATGTAAAACACGGTGAACAGTGTTTACACGGTGAACGATGTAAAACACGATGTAAACACGGTGAACAATGTTTACACGATAAACGATGTAAACACGGTGAACGATGTAAAACACGGTGAATGATGTAATTACGGTGAAAGATGTAAACACGGTGAATGATGTTCACACGGGGAATGATGTAAAACACGGTGAACAGTGTTTACACGGTGAACGATGTTAACAGGGTGAACGATGTAAACAGGGTGAACGATGTAAACACGGTGAAAGATGTAAACACGGTGAACAATGTAAACACGGTGAACGATGTAAACACGGTGAAAGATGTAAACACAGTGAATGATGTAAAACGCGATGGAAGATGTAAACATGGTGAATGATGTAAAACACGGTGAAAGATGTAAACATGGTGAATGATGTAAACACGGTGAACAATGTAAACATGGTGAATGATGTAAAACACGGTGAAAGATGTAAACATGGTGAATGATGTAAACACGGTGAAAGATGTAAACACGGTGAATGATGTTCACACAGTGAATGATGTAAAACACAGTGAAAGATGTAAACACGGTGAACGATGTAAGACGCGGTGAACAGTGTTTACACGTTGAATGATGTAAACACGGTGAAAGATGTTCACACGGTGAATGATGTAAACACGGTGAATGATGTAAACACGTTGAAAGATGTAAACACAGTGAATGTTGTAAACACGGTGAATGTTGTAAACACGGTGAATGATGTAAACACGGTGAATGATGTAAATATTGTGAACGATGTAAAACGCGGTGAACAGTGTTTACACGGTGAATGATGTAAAACACGGTGAAAGATGTAAACACGGTGAAAGATGTAAACACGGTGAATGATGTTTACACGATAAACGATGTAAACACGGTGAACGATGTAAAACACGGTGAATGATGTAATTACGGTGAAAGATGTAAACACGGTGAAAGATGTAAACACGGTGAATGATGTTCACACGGGGAATGATGTAAAACACGGTGAACAGTGTTTACACGGTGAACGATGTTAACAGGGTGAACGATGTAAACAGGGTGAACGATGTAAACACGGTGAAAGATGTAAACACGGTGAACAATGTAAACACGGTGAACGATGTAAACACGGTGAAAGATGTAAACACAGTGAATGATGTAAAACGCGATGGAAGATGTAAACATGGTGAATGATGTAAAACACGGTGAAAGATGTAAACATGGTGAATGATGTAAACACGGTGAAAGATGTAAACACGGTGAATGATGTTCACACAGTGAATGATGTTCACACAGTGAATGATGTAAAACACAGTGAAAGATGTAAACACGTTGAACGATGTAAGACGCGGTGAAAGATGTAAACACGGTGAAAGATGTAAACACGGTGAATGTTGTAAACACGGTGAAAGATGTAAACACGGTGAATGTTGTAAACACGGTGAAAGATGTAAACACGGTGAATGATGTAAAACACGGTGAACGGTGTTTACACGTGAACAGTGTTTACACGGTGAACGATGTAAACAGGGTGAACGATGTAAACACGGTGAACGATGTAAAACGCGATGGAAGATGTAAACATGGTGAATGATGTAAAACACGGTGAAAGATGTAAACACGGTGAATGATGTAAACACGGTGAACAATGTAAACACGGTGAAAGATGTAAACAGGGTGAACGATGTAAACACTGTGAATGATGTAAACACGGTGAAAGATGTAAACACGGTGAAAGATGTAAACAGGGTGAACGATGTAAACACTGTGAACGATGTAAACACGGTGAAAGATGTAAACAGGGTGAACGATGTAAACAGGGTGAACGATGTAAACACGGTGAACGATGTAAACACGGTGAAAGATGTAAACAGGGTGAACGATGTAAACACGGTGAATGATGTAAACACGGTGAAAGATGTAAACACGGTGAAAGATGTAAACAGGGTGAACGATGTAAACACTGTGAACGATGTAAACACGGTGAAAGATGTAAACAGGGTGAATGATGTAAACACGGTGAAAGATGTAAACAGGGTGAACGATGTAAACACGGTGAAAGATGTAAACAGGGTGAACGATGTAAACACTGTGAACGATGTAAACACGGTGAAAGATGTAAACACAGTGAATGATGTTAACACGGTGAATGATGTTAACACGGTGAATGATGTAAACACGGTGAATGATGTAAACACGGTGAATGATGTAAACACGGTGAACGATGTAAACACGGTGAATGATGTAAACACGGTGAATGATGTAAACACGGTGAATGATGTAAACACGGTGAACGATGTAAACATGTTGAACGATGTAAACACGGTGAATGATGTAAACACGGTGAAAGATGTAAACACGGTGAATGATGTAAACACGGTGAATGATGTAAACACGGTGAATGATGTAAACACGGTGAAAGATGTAAACACGGTGAACGATGTAAACACGGTGAACGATGTAAACATGTTGAACGATGTTAACACGGTGAAAGATGTAAACACGGTGAATGATGTAAACACGGTGAAAGATGTAAACACAGTGAAAGATGTAAACACGGTGAAAGATGTAAACACAGTGAAAGATGTAAACACGGTGAATGATGTAAACACGGTGAAAGATGTAAACACGTTGAACGATGTTAACAGGGTGAACGATGTAAACAGGGTGAACAATGTAAACACGGTGAAAGATACAAACACGGTGAACGATGTAAACATGTTGAAAGATGTAAACACGGTGAACGATGTAAACACGGTGAACGATGTAAACAGGGTGAACGATGTAAACAGGGTGAACGATGTAAACACGGTGAACGATGTAAAACACGGTGAACGATGTAAACACAGTGAACGATGTAAACACGGTGAACGATGTAAACACGGTGAACGATGTAAAACACGGTGAACGATGTAAAACACGGTGAACGATGTAAACACGGTGAACGATGTAAACACGGTGAACGATGTAAACACGGTGAACGATGTAAAACACGGTGAACGATGTAAACACAGTGAACGATGTAAACACGGTGAACGATGTAAACACAGTGAACGATGTAAAACACGGTGAACGATGTAAACACGGTGAACGATGTAAAACACGGTGAACGATGTAAACACTGTGAACGATGTAAACACAGTGAACGATGTAAACACGGTGAACGATGTAAACACGGTGAACGATGTAAACACGGTGAACGATGTAAACACGGTGAACGATGTAAACAGGGTGAACGATGTAAACACGGTGAACGATGTAAACACGGTGAACGATGTAAACAGGGTGAACGATGTAAACAGGGTGAACGATGTAAACAGGGTGAACGATGTAAACACGGTGAATGATGTAAAACACGGTGAATGATGTAAACAGGGTGAACGATGTTAACACGGTGGAAGATGTAAACACGGTGAATGATGTAAACAGGGTGAACGATGTAAACAGGGTGAACGATGTAAACAGGGTGAACGATGTAAACAGGGTGAACGATGTAAACAGGGTGAACAATGTAAACACGGTGAATGATGTAAAACACGGTGAATGATGTAAACAGGGTGAACGATGTAAACAGGGTGAACGATGTAAACACGGTGAACGATGTAAACAGGGTGAACAATGTAAACACGGTGAATGATGTAAAACACGGTGAATGATGTAAACACGGTGAATGATGTAAACACGGTGAATGATGTAAAACACGGTGAAAGATGTAAACATGTTGAACGATGTAAACACGGTGAATGATGTAAACACGGTGAACGATGTAAACACGGTGAACGATGTAAACGCGGTGAATGATGTTCTATCTGGGCCCTTTGTAAAGCAGCAGTGATGGTGTTATTGTGGGATTTCAGCAGCATCAGCAGCCCACACAGACCTGTATGTAGCTGTGGATCAGAGTGATGAAGTCTTCCACCGTCATCTGCAGCACAACGTGGGCCTCCGGCACACATACTCCTTCCAGCTGGGACATAGAAGTAGAGTAAACACTGTTAATGCGGTTTTTATTCCTAAATGTGTGCCTGTGTTCATGCTCCAGCCTGAGTAAACTGAAGTACTGCTAAACTGATGATGTGTCTCGTCACCTGTACACCTGGGGATCTCCTCATCCAGCCAACACTGCGGGGGATAGGTTGCTTTCTCTATGGCACAGCTGCACCCCAGAGCCTGCACTGAAGCCAGCAGGGTCCCACCTCCTTCCAGCTGCAAGAGAGCTGCAAACAAACACAGGAGAGCAAGCCCACATTTATCCCTTATAAACCTGCAGGGGACCAGGTGCTCTAGACAAGTCTCCTCACCTGGATCAACATCTACCACCATACCACATTTATCCCTGTAGCCCTGCAGGGGACCAGGTGCTCTAGAGACAAGTCTCCTCACCTGGAATAACATCTACCGCCATACCACATTTATCCCTGTAGCCCTGCAGGGGACCAGGTGCTCTAGAGACAAGTCTCCTCACCTGGATCAACATCTACCACGGCGCCATACCACATTTATCCCTGTACACCTGCAGGGAACCAGGTGCTCTAGAGACAAGTCTCCTCACCTGGATCACCATCTACCACCATACCACATTTATCCCTGTAGACCTGCAGGCAACCAGGTGCTCTAGAGACAAGTCTCCTCACCTGGATCAACATCTACCACCATACCACATTTATCCCTGTAGACCTGCAGGCAACCAGGTGCTCTAGAGACAAGTCTCCTCACCTGGATCAACAGCTACCACCATACCACATTCATGCCCTTAAACTTGCAGGGGGACCAGGTGCTTTGGACAAGTCTCCTCACCTGGATCAACATCTACCTCCATACCACATTTATCCCCATAAACCTGCAGGGGACCAGGTGCTTTAGACAAGTCTCCTCACCTGGATCAACATCTACCACCATACCACATTTATCCCCGTAAACCTGCAAAGGACCAGGTGCTTTGGACAAGTCTCCTCACCTGGATCAACATCTACCACCATACTACATTTATCCCCATAAACCTGCAGGGGACCAGGTGCTTTAGACAAGTCTCCTCACCTGGATCAACATCTACCACCACACTACATTTATCCCCATAAACCTGCAGGGGACCAGGTGCTTTTGGACAAGTCTCCTCACCTGGATCAACATCTACCACCATACTACATTTATCCCCATAAACCTGCAGGGGACCAGGTGCTTTGGACAAGTCTCCTCACCTGGATCAACATCTACCACCATACTACATTTATCCCCGTAAACCTGCAGGGAACCAGGTGCTTTAGACAAGTCTCCTCACCTGGATCAACATCTACCACCATACTACATTTATCCCCATAAACCTGCAGGGAACCAGGTGCTTTAGACAAGTCTCCTCACCTGGATCAACATCTAACACCATACCACATTTATCCCCATAAACCTGCAGGGGACCAGGTGCACTAGACAAGTCTCTTCACCTGGATCAACATCTACCACCATACCACATTTATCCCCATAAACCTGCAGGGGACCAGGTGCACTAGACAAGTCTCTTCACCTGGATCAACATCTACCACCATACCACATTTATCCCCATAAACCTGCAGGGGACCAGGTGCTTTAGACAAGTCTCCTCACCTGGATCAACATCTACCACCATACCACATTTATCCCCATAAACCTGCAGGGGACCAGGTGCACTAGACAAGTCTCTTCACCTGGATCAACATCTACCACCATACCACATTTATCCCATTAAACCTGCAGGGGACCAGGTGCTCTAGAGACAAGTCTCCTCACCTGGATCAACATCTACCACCATACCACATTTATCCCCATAAACCTGCAGGGAACCAGGTGCTTTAGACAAGTCTCCTCACCTGGATCAACAGCTACCACCATACCACATTTATCCCCATAAACCTGCAGGGAACCAGGTGCTTTAGACAAGTCTCCTCACCTGGATCAACAGCTACCACCATGTGCTTGATGCACTCGTCTGGCCTCAGGGCCTTGGCGGCCTCTGCCAGGGCTCTCCTCTCTGCCTTCTGCCTCTCCTGCTCCTGCCTGAGTGCCTCCTTGTCCCGCTGCTGTCTCTCTTTGGCCTGTTTCCTCCTCACAGCCTCCTCCCTGGAGGCCTCAATCTCCTCCACTGTGCGCTTGCTCGGCCTCCTCGTGGCAGGAGAGGTGTCCGAGCTGCCGTTACGGGAAGAAGGCTGGAGGCAGGCCAGAGTCTGCTCGCCACTGATCACGTTTCCATGCCCGTATTTGAGTCTCAGAGCCAGAGGGACATCAGGTGCATCGTCGTCAGAGTCGCTGCTGATCATCATGACATCAGCCAACCCCATGCCTCCATGTCTCTGAGAGGAGCTGGCTGCACGTTCAGCGTCACGCTCATCCAAGTCCAGCACATGTGGTCTCTGTGTGCTTCCCTGAGAGGCTCGGCTCAGGTCTGGTCCGTCTCTGGTTCCCTGAGAGGCTCGGCTCAGGTGTGGACCAGGCTGCAGAAAGTCGAACACAGGCAGCTCTTCATCTTCATCACTGCTGCAGTCGCTGTAGCTCCCCATCACCTCACCTCAGGGTCAATTACTGCACACGTACAAGACAAGAATCATGTCAGAATCTTCAAGTGAGAAGCAAACCTTCCCCCCAAAGCTGGCATTTTCCTTTGGTGGCTACAAGTACAGCAGAGATCCTCAGAAACCGTCCTGTGAAGTATTTATCAGATGATTAAGCAGTGAACGAGTCGCCTGCAGGAAAAAACCTACAAGCACCTGGTTTAGGTGCTCCGCTCAATTCAGCACGGCGATTATGTACAGCTGTGCAACATACCTGTATGATGTTGCAATATGATATTTCCCTGAGAGAGATATGATATGCACACACATCGTTATATCGCTGTATCAGTTGTACATTTTTTTTTTTGTAATGACCCGGCTGCACTTTGACTACAAACGGTTTACCCGATTATTTAGTAAGAGTGGGAAAAAATATTGATACACTGAAATATCAGAATGTTTTCACATGCCGATACCATATCTGTATTTAAAAACGCGGTATCAATCTATTTTACCAATGAAATCTTGCGAGATATCATCGTCCTGTTACGAAATCTCGTGGCATTTGGTGAAATCTCATGAGATTTCGTAACAAAACAATGATATTTCGTGAGGTTTCATTCATAAAATAGATCGATGCCGCGTTTTTAAATATAGATATGGTATCGGCATATGAAAATAACACAATATTTCAGTATATCGATACTTTTCCCTAACCTGACTCCCGCCACCTGGTATTTGCAATACCATCTGGGGAGGGAGTTAACCCGATGTCATTTCAAATTAGTCTTTTTTTTCTAAAACTCTTGCATGTGATTGGATAGAAGATCTGTCCGTCATCTTGACTGACACGCTACTTCAGCCACTCACGTTGAACCGAATGACGCAACCCGTGACGCAACTCAGAGCGACACCAGAGCCACCACGCATAGAGGATCGAGTTATCAAAACATGTTATCAAGCTCAAAAAGCTTCAGTCAAACAACATGGCGGCGGCGGCGACAGCTAGTACGAGCGGTGTACAGTCTGTGAACGACTTTTGTCGAATGTGCAAAGAAAACCTCCGGCCAAAACGCCGCCCATCCTTCAAAAGTCCCACCCGCGATTAGTGATTGGCTCCTACTATTCTCTAACCAGACGAAATCACCTATAACTGTCGCCTTACTCAGATGGAGTGCGTGAGGAAAGGGAACGCCCCCGCGTGTACTTGTTGAACGCACCCAGATGATGTAAATCAGGTTAACTTTTCCCTCCCCTATTATCTAAACTGCCTGGAAGACAGTCCTCTCCAAGACTTTTACACAGAAATCATAAAAACCAGCAACTATCTTTAGTTACTTTGATCTAACAAACATTCCTAACCAGTGTTTGTCAGTTCCATGTCTGCAGTGGAGCGATACCTTTATGATAAACATGTTTCAGTACTAAGAAACAGCTGTTTGATATGAAATTAAACTTTTAGACACATTAGGGTAAAAATATCGGCATATATCGTATATAATCATCTAAAATAAATATATGGTGATATGATATTTGCTCTGTATCGCCCAGCCCTACGATTATGTAACTTTTTAGTGATGCACGACATTATCGGCCCGCTATCGGTATCAGCCTATATCGACCTTAAAACTGAGTATCGGATATCAACCACCCCACTAATATTTAACCGATATTTAACTGATCAGCCCGATGTTTCTAAAGTCCAAAAAAAAAAAAACCAAACTACTTCTTCCTCTTCAAAAATGTCTTTTATACAGACTTTAAAATTTCTAAAGACTAGGGGTGGGAAAAATATCGATACACTGAAATATCGCAATATTTTCATATGCTGATATCATGTTGACATTTAAAAATGGGGTATTGGTTTTACTAACGAAATCTCACGATATTTCATCGTTCCGTTACAAAATCTCACAAGAATTCAAAAATATCGTGAGATTTTGTAACAATGAAATCTTGCAAGATTTTGTAAATAAAATGGACACCGTGTTTTCAAATATCGATTTCATATTGGCATATGAAATTACCGCAGTATTTCAGAGTATCGATATTTTTCCCACCCCTATTTTTCATAGCGTCAGAAACAGAGAAAACTATAGAGATGTTCACAGGCTATAGGTGGCGCCTTTGAGGTGTCGTACGGAGGTCAGGGATAGAAGAGGTGTGTGTACAATGCTGTTGAGGAAGCACGAGTAAAGAGAGAACTTACCTGAAGTCTCTGGAGTCTGCTTTCATAAACATCAATGCTTCTACAAAAACTGCTTGCAATGACTGCTCATGTTTCAGCTTAATGTCCGTATCTATATCAGTTATTGGCCACAACTTTTTAAATATCGTCATATCAGATATCGGCCAAAACTCCAATATCATGCATCCCCATAACATTTTTTTTTTTTTTGTAACCGGGCTCCACAGGTGGGATGTACGATATAATCTGCCCCCTATTGGTATTGGACTATATCAGCCTTAAAACCGAGTATCCGATATCGGCCACCACGCTAATATTTAATCGATATTTAACTGATCAGCCCGATGTTTCTAAAATCTAAAAAAAAAAAAAAAAATTCAAAAACTTCTTTTTTACAGACTTTAAAGACACACAACGGAACTTTTAGCAGTTTTGTCAGTGACGCGCCCCCTATCGGCGACTAAACTAGCAACCATCTTGTATCATACCTGCACCGTGATTCACTCCAGCCAGTAAAAGACAGTCTTATCTTGACTCTTGTTCTGTCCCTTCCTCTCTTCCTCCTGTAATGTTTCCTTACCGAATCCGACATGAACGGCGTTCAAAACACTCGCGGGGTTGATCCCTGGTTTACATCCGGTTGCTAGTGAGTGACGCGGTGCTGCAACGTCACAGTCGCGTCCCGGATGGGAATCTTACATAGTGCTGTTTCTGAGCCCCGGGACGCCTCTGGGCAGTGACGGCTCGAAAATGCGCAAAATGAATGTTGGTGTGCCGTCAAAACTCAAAACGAGTCAGAAACGCAGATTTTTAAGGTCTAAAAGTTACGTTGTGTGTCTTTAAAACTTCTAAAGACTAGCTGTGGGAAAAAATATCAATACACTGAAATGTTGCCATATTTTCATATGCTGATATCATATTGACATGTAAAAACGCAGTATCAATCTATTTTACTAGCAAAATCTCACGATATTTCATCGTTCGGTTATGAAATCTCGTGAGAATTCACAAAATATTGAGATTTTGTAACAGAACGATGAAATCTTGGGAGATTTTGTCAGTAAAATAGATCAATACCATGTTTTAAAATATTGATTTGATATCGGCATATGAAAATATTGCAATATTTCAGTGTATCGATATTTTTTTCCAACCCCTAGTTTTTTCAGTGTCTGAAATGGATAACAAAAGTGCTATGTGCAATGACTATTTGCTTAATTTTTCAGCATTAATATCGGTATCGGTATTGGTTATCAGCCACGTGAGTTTTAAAATATTGGCATATCGGCCAAAATTCCAACATCGTGCATCCCTACTCCACAGTGGATTATAGTGTTCAGAGACAAGAGCAGTCGGTGTAACACGAATTAAGTGGATGTATATACCAGCTACACTTACACAGAAGCTCCTATAAAGACAGAAACAGCTTTTTAATTGAGTCTGGAACAACTTTAACATTTCTTACGGGAGTCAAAGGCGAGATAACAGGAGCCAGCCGAGTAGAAGTTAGCAAACGTCACATTACCTTGATGAGATTTTACTCGCTGTCCAGGACAGCAGTTTATTTACAGTGTGGCAGGCTAATTTCAATAAATACGAGCTGCTTGTACAAACTTTCAGCTACAATAGACAGAAGTGTACTACCATGTAATGAATAAAGCTGGAGACGCCGTTTGTGTTCCCGGGTAATGTTGCGTTCACTTACTGTGGGACAATTGGTCTGTCTCTGTTTCTTTCACGGTTCAGCAGCAGCCTGCTTGTATTTGTTTATATTTATTATCATTCCTCAAGTAGAGAGTGAAAGAGTATTAGACATATTTATCGTAATACACCGATAATCTTTTATTTTAATTTCGGTGCATTTAGCCACAATCTCACACTTTTCGCGAAGGTCTACGGCAATTACTGAAAAAGCCTGAATGTAGCAAAAGTACCCGGATGTGACGCGTAGCCTCTGACGTATTGGTGGTGCGCGTGAAGATGGCAGCGCTGGCGTCCTTGATGCTCAAGTCCAGGGGAGGTAAATGTGTCCAGTGTTGTTCGGAAAACAATCATATACTCCGCAGGACTCCATTAGAAACATTTAATGAGGCTGCTTTTAGGGTTCGTGTGTTTTTTAAACTCTTTCTTTCAGATAAGACGTGTGGTATGCTAACCTAGCTAGCTAGCTGCGCAGGCGCAGCGCTGATGACGTTTTCAGGGTTACGGAGGCTGAAATGTTGTTGACGTTAACATCCATTATCATCATTTCCCCAAAATCCCGCCCTCATATCTGCTTCTGCTTCTGGTTTGATGTGATGTTTGGTTTAACTTCCACTCCTGCATGTTAGAGAGTTAAATATATATATATATATATATATATATATATATATATATATATATATATATATATATAAGTGAAATATGCTAATATGTACGTACTAGAGCAGTACCTGCTTAGTACTAGTGACGTGCTCACTACTAGTGACCTGTATAGTACTGGTGACCTGCTCAGTGCTAGTGACCTGTATAGTACCGGTGACCTGCTCACTACTAGTGACCTGCTCAGTACTAGTGACCTGCTCACTACTAGTGACATGTATAGTACTGGTGACCTGCTCACTACTAGTGACCTGTATCGTACTGGTGACCTGCTCACTACTAGTGACCTGTATAGTACTGGTGACCGGCTCACTACTAGTGACCTGTATAGTACTGGTGACTGGCTCACTACTAGTGACCTGTATAGTACTAGTGACCGATTCACTACTAGTGACCTGTATAGTACTGGTGACTGGCTCACTACTAGTGACCTGTATAGTACTCAGAGACCTGCTCACTACAAGTGACCTGTATAGTACTTATGACCTGCTCACTACTAGTGACCTGTATAGTACTGGTGACTGGCTCACTACTACAGACCTGCTCAGTACTAGTGACCAGTATTGTACTGGTGACCGGCTCAGTACCAGTGACCTGTATAGTACTGGTGACCGAGCTCACTACAACTGACCTGCTCAGTACTAGTGACCTGTATAGTACTGGTGGCCGGCTCAGTGCCAGTGACCTGTATAGTACTGGTGACCGGCTCAGTACTAGTGACCTGCTCACTACTAGTGACCTGTATAGTCCTAGTGACCTAAGCTCAGTACTAGTGACCTGTATAGTACTGGTAACCTGCTCACTACTAGTGACCTGTATAGTCCTGGTGACCTGCTCAGTACTAGTGACCTGTATAGTACTGGTGACACTGCTCACTACAAGTGACCTCTAGGTAGTCCTGGCGCCCGAGCCTGCTCAGTACTAGTGACCTGTATAGGTAGTGCATGGAGAAACTGAAGCTGCTTCCTTCCAAACCACTGAATCAAAATATGAAGCAATATGTCTTCAAATAGTTCTGTGTTATGAAGCATTCAACACAATACAATAAAGTGACATCTGCTGGTCAACTTTTAACATAGCAGCAGCCAGCTGCATGGATTGATGAGGGGCAATGTGTCATGAAACAGTAACAATTATTTGTAACATGTTTTATATTACAATTTTCAAATCTGGCTGCATTTATGAAAGATTTTCATCATAGCTGTGTCAATCAGCTTGAGTAACCACTCAGCTACTGAGAAATATTTCATACAACAGATGGTGTTGTTTTTGAATGATTTGATGAAGACATCATGGAAAGTATTGCCATGATGAATTTATATAAAGAACCCCCCCCTTAAAAAAAATACTTTTGAGATTCTTGTACATTTTAAAAACAATCATTCACTAAAACTTAGCTAACCCCTAATCTCCTCTCCCTTATATAGTTGAAAATAATATCCCTTTACCCCTCCTCTCATAAACCCACAAATTTAATCTTAATAAGATTATACCCCCCTAATCAACTACCTACCCCCCCATCATTTGGGGACATTAAAACAAACATACAAGACACCAACCCCAATCCACCCCCATATATATTACATCACCGCCCCCCCATAAAAACCCACAAATTGAATTGCCATACACTAAAATATACCCAATAATCACCCCAAGCACCACGCATAAGCCATTAAAGTAGGGTGGTCATTAACGGAATGACGAGTAGGTCTCGACACATTTCCCACGACACTTCCGCTTGAAAGGTCATACCCAGTCGAGCAGCCTGCGATCACAACATCACTACTGTATAGTACTGGTGACCTGCTCACTACTAGTGACCTGTATAGTACTGGTGGCCTGCTCACACACTAGTGACCTGTATGGTGGGGCTCCCACTTCTGGTGACCGGCTCACTACTAGTGACCTGGTTACTAAGTACCCATTAATGACTCTCACTACTAAGTGACCGCTCAGTATTATGACCTGTATAGTACTGGTGACGGCTCAGTACTAGTGACCTGTATAGTACTGGTGACCTGGGGTCTCATTTATAAAGCTGCTTACGCACAAAACAGGGCTTGAAAGTGGGCGTAAGTGATTTTCCACGCAAAGTTTCTGATTTATAAAAAAAACTAACCCCAGGGAGAATGCGCACCCGGTGCGCACATTCTGAACTTTGCGCACGAACATTTGAGCATAGAGAAATTGGCGGCACCGCTGGTGAGCTATGATGAACTTCTAAGCCACTGCTCCTGCATTTAACCATTAATATCAGGATCAGACCCTCGTAAACCCTCGTATGGTCCTCAAATAAGCCACTTAAGCACCCATTCAGGACTTACAGCACAGTGTGTTCGAAGTGTATGTTCATCTTCAAATTATAGTAATGACAAGTTTATCTAGTAAAAAGGCTCAATGTACAGGTATAATTTCAAAATGCTTTACATAAAACATAAAAAGCACTGCAGCAGGGGTGCAGAAGAGAAAACATCTAATACGTAAAAGAATAAAAGATTATTGTTCCATTAATTGTGACAAGCTTTATAGCAATTATCCCTGTAATTACTGAGTATACTGCAGTGACACTAAAAGCCCACGTTCATTTAGATGGTCAATGCAAAGCACCTCATGGATGTTTCTGCAGATAAATGAGCCAGCTGATCTGAGAGCATTAAAAGACCATGAGGATCGTGGCGATCGATGATGAGATGATGAATGACGGCCAATTTCACATTTACGGAAGTGCAGGTGCTTGTTGGTGAAGTGGAGCCTCACAAAAATCATTTTATTTGGGCGTCACAGATGAACTAGAGTCTGTGATGCAGCAGGTTCTTGTGGTGATGATGTAACAGAGGTCTGTTCCAGAAGTCGCTGTGGAGGAAACGCTGTCAGAGCGACTGCAGATGACACAGAACACCTGTTTGCTGTGGTGCAGCGCGATTCCCCCCCGTGCCCCCCCTCGCCTAAAACACCCCGCCGGTCTTTGCTGAGGTTGATGCTCCATCACGGAGTGCGCTGTGGTCAGGCAGCCGCTGATGCGTCGGAATGTGCGCACGGTTTCGGTGGTCAGGTATCTGGGTCCAGTTCATAGACAAAAGCGCTGCAAAAGTAAATGTGATTATTAGCCGGTCATCATCATCATCATCATCATCATCATCATCATCACTAGAGAGAGTCCTCATGGTCTCTGGTGACTCTCTCCATCCTGATGCTGACGTTGGCATGATGAAGACCGCCAGCGCATCACATTTGTAAAGTACTTGCACCAGTGTCACTGCAGTATTTATGTTTTGCCGGCTCAGAATTACAGTAATTGCTATGAAGTTTGTCACAAATAATGACAATAATCTTTTTTACGTTTTATGCTTTTCCTCTTCTGCACCCTCCTGCCATGCGCTATGTTTTATGTAAAGCATTTTGAATTATCCTGTACATTAATCGTTTTATAGATAAACCTGTCATTACTACATAATTTGAAGATGAACATACACTTCGAACACATACTGTGCTGTAAGTCCTGGAATGGGTGCTTATGGCTTAATTGAGGACCATACGAGGGTTTACGAGGGTCTACAGTCTGATATTAATGGTTAAATGCAGGAACGTGGCTTAAGTTCATCATCTCACCAGCGGTGCCGCCAAAGCCTCGTCTCTGAAATGTTCGGCCCGCAAAGTTCAGAATGTGCCGCACCGGTGCCGCCATTCTCCCGTCAGGTTTGTTTTTATAAATCAGAAACTTTGCGTGAAAAATCACTTGCGCCACTTTCAAGCCCTATTTTGTGCGTAAGCAGCTTTATAAATGATGACCCCCATCTACTACTAGTGACATGTATCGTACTGGTGACCTGCTCCCTACTAGTGACATGTATCGTACTGGTGACCGGCTCACTACTAGTGACCTGTATAGTACTGGTGACCGGCTCACTACTAGTGACATGTATCGTACTGGTGACCGGCTCACTACTAGTGACCTGTATAGTACTGGTGACCGGGCTCAGCCGATTAGTGACCTGTATAGTACTGGTGACCGGCTCACTACTAGTGACCTGCATAGTACTGGTGACTGGCTCACTACTAGTGACCTGTATAGTACTGGTGACTTTTCCCGGCTCACTACTAGTGACCTGTATAGTACTGGTGACTGGCTCAGTACTAGTGACCTGTAAGGTACTGGTGACCTGCTCACTACCAATGACCTGTATAGTACTGGTGACCTGCTCACTACTAGTGACCTGTATAGTACTGGTGACCGGCTCAGTACTAGTGACCTGTATAGTACTGAGGACCGGCTCAGTACTAGTGACCTTTAAAAAAAAAAGACTAAAAAGAACACCTGCTCACTACGAGTGACCTGTATAGTACTGGTGACCTGCTCACTACTAGCATCTGTATAGTACTGGTGACCGGCTCAGTACTAGTGACCTGCTCACTACTAGTGACCTGTATAGTACTGGTGACCGGCTCAGTACTAGTGACCTGTATAGTACTGGTGACCGGCTCAGTACTAGTGACCTGTATAGTACTGGTGACCTTCTCACTACTAGTGACCTGTATAGTACTGGTGACCAAGCCACTAATAGTGACCTTGTATAGTACTGGTGGCCTGCTCACTACTAGTGACCTGTATAGTCCTGGTGACCGGCTCAGTACTAGTGACCTATATAGTACTGGTGACCTGCTCAGTACTTGTGACCGGCTCAGTACTAGTGACCTGCTCACTACTAGTGACCTGTAGGGTCCTGGTGACCGACTCAGTACTAGTGACCTGTATAGTACTGGTGACCGGCCTAGTACTAGTGACCTGTATAGTACTGGTGACCTGCTTCAGTACTAGTGACCTGCTCACTACTAGTGACCTGTATAGTACTGGTGACCGGCTCAGTACTATTGACCTGCTCAGTACTAGTGACCTGCATAGTACTGGTGACCGTCTCAGTACTAGTGACCTGTATAGTACTGTGAGCCCCCTGCTCAGTACTAGTGACCTGTATTGTACTGGTGACCTGCTTAGTACTAGTGACCTGTATAGTACTCATGACCTGCTCAGTACTAGTGACCTGTATTGTACTGGTGACCTGCTCAGTACTAGTGACCTGCTCAGTACTAGTGACCTGTATAGTACTGGTGGACTGTTTTACCATTAGTGACCTGTATAGTACTGGTGACCTGCTCAGTACTAGTGACCTGTATAGTACTGGTGCTGACCTGCTCAATACTAGTGACCTGTATAGTACTGGTGACCTGCTCAGTACTAGTGACCTGTATTGTACTGGTGACCTGCTCAGTACTAGTGACCTGTATAGTACTGGTGACCGGCTCAGTACTAGTGACCTGTATAGTACTGGTGACCGGCTCAGTACTAGTGACCTGTATAGTACTGGTGACCTGCTCACTACTAGTGACCTGTATAGTCCTGGGTGACTGCCCAGTACTAGTGACCTGTATAGTACTGGTGACCTGCTCAGTACTAGTGACCTTTTTAGTACTGGTGACCGGCTCAGTACTAGTGACCTGTATAGTACTGGTGACCTGCTCAGTACTAGTGACCTGCTCAGTACTAGTGACCTGTATAGTACTGGTGACCTGCTCACTACTAGTGACCTGTGCATAGTACTGGTCACCTGCTCACTACTAGTGACCTGCTCACTACTAGTGACCTGTATAGCACAAGGACCGGCTCAGTACCAGTGACCTGTATAGTACTGGTGACCGGCTCAGTACTATTGACCTGCTCAGTACTAGTGACCTGTACTAGCATTGGTGACCGGCCCAGTACTAGTGACCTGTATTCAGTACTGGTGACCTGCTCAGTACTAGTGACCTGTATTGTACTGGTGACCTGCTCAGTACTAGTGACCTGCTCAGTACTAGTGACCTGTATAGTACTGGTGACCTGCTCAGTACTAGTGACTGCTCACTACCAGTGACCTGTATAGTACTGGTGACCGGCTCAGTACTAGTGACCTGTATAGTACTGAGGACCGGCTCAGTACTAGTGACCTTTATAGTACTGGTGACCGGCCAGGACTAGTGACCTGCATAGTACTGGTGACCGGCTCAGTACTAGTGACCTGTATAGTACTGGTGACCTGCTCAGTACTAGTGACCTGTATAGTACTGGTGACGTGCCTCAGTACTAGTGACCTGGAGCAGGCCTTATTGCACCTGCTCACTACTAGTGACCTGTATAGTACTGGTGACCTGCTCACTACTAGTGACCTGTATAGCACTGGTGACCGGCCCAGTACTAGTGACCTGTATAGTACTGGTGACCGGCTCACTACTAGTGACCTGTATAGTACTAGTGACCGGCTCAATACCAGTGACCTGGATAGTACTGGTGACCGGCTCAGTACTAGTGACCTGTATAGTACTGGTGACCTGCTCAGTACTAGTGACCTGTATTGTACTGGTGACCTGCTCAGTACTAGTGACCTGTATAGTACTGGTGACCCTCTGTACTAGTGACCTGTATAGTCCCAGACCGGGCTCAGCCAGTGACCTGTATATACCAGGACCGGCTCGTACTAGTGACCTTATAGTCTGGTACCTGCTCAGTACTAGTGACCTGCTCAGTCTAGTGACCTGTATAATCTGGTGACCTGCCTACTACTAGTGACCTGTGGGTATACTTGCCTCTCACTACTATCCTTATAGTCTGGTGACCGGCTCAGTACCGTGCCTGTATAGTCTGGTGACCGGCTCAGTACTATTGACCTCTCAGTACTAGTGACCTGTATAGTCTGGTGACCGGCTCAGTACTAGTGACCTGTATATCTGGTGACCTGCTCAGTACTAGTGACCTGTATTGTCTGGTGACCTGCCTCATACTATGACCTGCTCAGTACTGTGACCTGTATAACTGACCTGCTCAGTACTAGTGACCTTGCTCACTACTAGTGACCTGTATAGTACTGGTGACCTCCTCACTACTAGTGACCTTATAGTCACTAGTGACCGGCTCAATACCAGTGACCTGTATAGTACTGGTGACCGGCTCAGTGCTAGTGACCTGTGCATAGTACTGGTGACCTGCCCACTTCTATGACCTTATTGTACTGGTGACCTCTCAGTACTAGTGACCTCCATACTGTTACTAGTGACCTGCTCAGTACTAGTGACCTGTATAGTACTGGTGACCTGCTCAGTACTAGTGACCTGTATTGTACTGGTGACCTGCTCAGTACTAGTGACCTGTATAGTACTGGTGACCGGCTCAGTACTAGTGACCTGTATAGTACTGGTGACCTGCTCAGTACTAGTGTATACTTGTGAGTGGATAAGTATTAGTGAAGTTATATTTGGCTGAATCAGAGCAGAACTTATGTTTGGTTCCCCTCAAACTATCATTCCAGAAAGGTTTTAACCAGATATCGATCTGTACTTTAGTGAAGAGTCACTGCAAATATCTGCCAACATTTACGTCATTTCTTTTCTTCTAAACTGAATATCAGATTAAATTTATACTGGAAACAGGTTCTTTTTACCTTCTCCAGAATAACATCAAAATTCATTTAAATTTCTAATTAACATTTTAATATTGTTGGGAAGATTTCATATCCATGACATAAATGTGAATTTTCACAAAGAAAACTTGCTATTAACTTTTCTGGTGCAGCTCAAATATATGATTCTCTGTCTGTGTAAAAATCAGAAGACTGCGTAATGATTACAGATCTGTTCCCAGTTTGACATCATATGATAATTCCCCCACTCTCATCACAATTCATATGTTTTGTTTCTCTTTATTTGATCTTATTTATTTGATGTATTTAACACCCACTAGTGTTTGTTTTTTCTGTTTATCTCGTCTGGTTTGTTCGTTGTAGCAGACTGGTAACGTTTATGTTGCACAAATATGTCTTGTTATATTGTTATAAATAAATAAGTAAATATATATATATTACGTGTGTGTGTGTGTGTGTGTATATATATATATATATATATATATATATATATATATATATGAGCAAACAACAAAACCTTATGTTTGAGTCCGTTTTTATGAAAATGAATGTCTAACTGTGAGGTGAATCTTTGTGTCCTGCTGAGTTCAGGTCTGCTGGGTCCTGGTCCGTCTCTCTTTCTGGACTCGGTGAGATTTGCTTCTAAAAAAAGCTGGCGGCAGCAGCAAGAACGTGGGAGGGAAAAGTCCTGGACGCAGATATGGCTTCAAGAAGCAGGATGGTGAGAAGAGCTTTGTTCGTTTGCTCCTGGTTTACACATTCGTTCATCCTCAGTGGTGTTTTTATCTGCCTGTTTCAGGTTTACAAGAACCATCTCATGTAATTCCCATTAGATGGATAGAGGGGGGAGAAAGTATTGGAGATGCACAATAAGTTAACCATTTTTCCAAACAGACACAAACACTGTGAGACAGTCACTGCAATCAGCTGTTTTCTATAGCGAATAAGATGTCTGCACCTGTTGACAGTAGGGCTGGACAATTGATTGATTTTTGATCGTGATTCAAATTTTTCCTTCTCACAATCATAAAAACACTGTAATTGAAGAAAAACACCTAATGTCTCGTGTAGCGCAACGTGTTTGTAAATGCTCGTGCCATTGTTCTTTCATCACTGAAGGCAGGAGAATCCTGACATGAACAGACGGGTGGAGTTACAGGAACCTGCAGAGATAGAACAGGAATGGTGGAGTTACAGGAATCTGCAGAGATAGAACGGGGGCGCCCTTCCTAAACAGAATGGTGGAGACAGGAATCTGCAGAGATAGAACAGGAATGGTGGCGTTACATAAACCTGCAGAGATAGAACAGGAATGGTGGAGTTACATAAACCTGCAGAGATAGAACAGGAATGGTGGAGTTACATAAACCTGCAGAGATAGAACAGGAATGGTGGAGTTACAGGAACCTGCAGAGATGGAACAGGAATGGTGGAGTTACAGGAACCTGCAGAGATAGAACAGGAATGGTGGAGTTACAGGAACCTGCAGAGATGGAACAGGAATGGTGGAGTTACAGGAACCTGCAGAGATAGAACAGGAATGGTGGAGTTACAGGGAACCTGCAGAGATAGAACAGGAATGGTGGAGTTACAGGAACCTGCAGGGATAGAACAGGAATGGTGGAGTTACAGGAACCTGCAGAGATAGAACAGGAATGGTGGAGTTACAGGAACCTGCAGAGATAGAACAGGAATTGTGGAGTTACAGGAACCTGCAGGGATAGAACAGGAATGATGGAGTTACAGGAACCTGCAGAGATAGAACAGGCATGGTGGAGTTACAGGAACCTGCAGAGATAGAACAGGAATTGTGGAGTTACAGGAACCTGCAGGGATAGAACAGGAATGGTGGAGTTACAGGAACCTGCAGAGATAGAACAGGCATGGTGGAGTTACAGGAACCTGCAGAGATAGAACAGGAATGGTGGAGTTACAGGAAGCTGCAGGGGTAGAACAGGAATGGTGGAGTTACAGGAACCATCATATCAGACTGGAGACCCTCGTTAGACCCCCTTACCCCCGTCTGTTCCTGGATTGAGCTGTACAATCCATAAGCCACATTTAAGAGAGCTACAGTACAGCTTCAGTTACAGCGATGGCACTGATTGGTAGGTTAACTGTCACCATGTGTGGAGGCTGATTGTAATTCCTGAGTAAGCAGTGACACTCGTGCGTAATGCTTCACTATGATGCTGCACTGCTGGAAGATTATGGAAAGAAGAGGATGAAGATGGAGAGAGTTTTTAGAAACCACCAATATTCCCTGGGTCATAATTACTGACTGATGCCGATAGATTACTCAGAGCAACCTTCCCGAACTGAGGATTCTTAGATCATGTCAGAGGGTCACCAGACGATTCGAATCGCTGTAAACTAAATACATTTAGAATTTTTAGGGTTGTCAAATTAAATCTGCCAATGCAGGGAGATTCATCTGTAGGAACGCAGTCATGTTCTAAGAAATAAATTGGAGCCTAACTCGCAACATGCAAAACCCCTTCTCATATCTTGGTCAGCTAAGTTGTTTTATGCATCATGTTTTCATAAGCTGGCGGCACACTACACGATTATTTGCCCGATTTTACCCACGATTGTCAGTCGGGCGTAGTCGGCTCCAGTTGGGGCTAGTTGGGTTCAGTTGGGCGTAGTCAGCTCCAGTTGGGGCTAGTTGGGTTTAGTCGGGCGTAGTCGGCTCCAGTTGGGGCTGGTTGGGTTCAGTCGGGCGTAGTCAGCTCCAGTTGGGGCTAGTTGGGTTCAGTCGGGCGTAGTCGGCTCCAGTTGGGACTGGTTGGGCTCAGTCGGGCGTAGTCGGCTCCAGTTGGGGCTGGTTGGGTTCAGTCGGGCGTAGTCGGTTCAAGTTGGGGCTAGTTGGGTTTAGTCGGGCGTAGTCGGCTCCAGTTGGGGCTAGTTGGGTTCAGTCGGCGTAGTCGGCTCCAGTTGGGGCTGGTTGGGTTCAGTCGGGCGTTGTCGGCTCCAGTTGGGGCTAGTTGGGTTCAGTCGGGCGTAGTCGGCTCCAGTTGGGGCAGGTTGGGTTCAGTCGGGCGTTGTCGGCTCCAGTTGGGGCTAGTTGGGTTCAGTCAGGCGTAGTCGGCTCCAGTTGGGGCTGGTTGGGTTCAGTCGGGCGTAGTCGGCTCCAGTTGGGGCTAGTTGGGTTTAGTCGGGCGTAGTCGGCTCCAGTTGGGGCTGGTTGGGTTCAGTCGGGCGTAGTCGGCTCCAGTTGGGGCTGGTTGGGTTCAGTCGGGAGTTGTCGGCTCCAGTTGGGGCTAGTTGGGTTCAGTCGGGCGTAGTCTGCTCCAGTTGGGGCTAGTTGGGTTCAGTCGGCCGTAGTCGGCTCCAGTTGGGGCTGGTTGGGTTCAGTCGGGCGTAGTCGGCTCCAGTTGGAGCTAGTTGGGTTTAGTCGGGCGTAGTCGGCTCCAGTTGGGGCTAGTTGGGTTCAGTCGGGCGTAGTCGGCTCCAGTTGGGGCTAGTTGGGTTTAGTCGGGCGTAGTCGGCTCCAGTTGGGGCTGGTTGGGTTCAGTCGGGCGTAGTCTGCTCCAGTTGGGGCTGGTTGGGTTCAGTCGGGCGTAGTCGGCTCCAGTTGGGGCTAGTTGGGTTTAGTCGGGCGTAGTCGGCTCCAGTTGGGGCTGGTTGGGTTCAGTCGGGCGTAGTCTGCTCCAGTTGGGGCTGGTTGGGTTCAGTCGGGCGTAGTCTGCTCCAGTTGGGGCTGGTTGGTTTCAGTCGGGCGTTGTCGGCTCCAGTTGGGGCTAGTTGGGTTCAGTCGGGCATAGTCGGCTCCAGTTGCGGCTAGTTGGGTTTAGTCGGATATAGTCAGCTCCAGTTGGGGCTAGTTGGGTTCAGTCGGGTGTAGTCTGCTCCAGTTGGGGCTAGTTGGGCTTAGTCGGGCGTAGTCTGCTCCAGTTGGGGCTAGTTGGGTTTAGTCAGGCGTAGTCGGCTCCAGTTGGGGCTGGTTGGGTTCAGTCGAGCGTAGTCTGCTCCAGTTGGGGCTGGTTGGGTTCAGTCGGGCGTAGTCGGCTCCAGTTGGGGCTAGTTGGGTTTAGTCGGGCGTAGTCGGCTCCAGTTGGGGCTGGTTGGGTTCAGTCGGGCGTTGTCGGCTCCAGTTGGGGCTGGTTGGGTTCAGTCGAGCGTAGTCTGCTCCAGTTGGGGCTGGTTGGGTTTAGTCAGGCGTAGTCGGCTCCAGTTGGGGCTGGTTGGGTTTAGTCGGGCGTAGTCGGCTCCAGTTGGGGCTGGTTGGGTTCAGTCGGGCGTAGTCGGCTCCAGTTGGGGCTGGTTGGGTTCAGTCGGGCGTAGTCGGCTCCAGTTGGGGCTGGTTGGGTTCAGTCGGGCGTAGTCTGCTCCAGTTGGGGCTGGTTGGGTTCAGTCGGGCGTAGTCGGCTCCAGTTGGGGCTAGTTGGGGCTAGTTGGGTTTAGTCGGGCGTAGTCGGCTCCAGTTGGGGCTGGTTGAGTTCAGTCGGGCGTTGTCGGCTCCAGTTGGGGCTGGTTGGGTTCAGTCGAGCGTAGTCTGCTCCAGTTGGGGCTGGTTGGGTTTAGTCAGGCGTAGTCGGCTCCAGTTGGGGCTGGTTGGGTTTAGTCGGGCGTAGTCGGCTCCAGTTGGGGCTGGTTGGGTTCAGTCGGGCGTAGTCGGCTCCAGTTGGGGCTGGTTGGGTTCAGTCGAGCGTAGTCTGCTCCAGTTGGGGCTGGGTGGGTTCAGTCGGGCGTAGTCTGCTCCAGTTGGGGCTGGTTGGGTTCAGTCGGGCATAGTCGGCTCCAGTTGGGGCTGGTTGGGTTCAGTCGGGTGTAGTCGGCTCCAGTTGGGGCTAGTTGGGTTTAGTCAGGCGTAGTCAGCTCCAGTTGGGGCTGGTTGGGTTCAGTCGGGCGTAGTCGGCTCCAGTTGGGGCTGGTTGGGTTCAGTCGGGTGTAGTCGGCTCCAGTTGGGGCTAGTTGGGTTCAGTCGGGCGTAGTCGGCTCCAGTTGGGGCTGGTTGGGTTCAGTCGGGCGTAGTCGGCTCCAGTTGGGGCTGTTTGGGTTCAGTCGGGCGTAGTCGGCTCCAGTAGTGGCTTGCTGGGTTCAGTCTGCCTCGCCAGTCGGCAGAAAAATCTTTTGGTGTGTCTGGGGAAGCGACTCAGATCTCCAAGTGTATTACAGAAACTAGGGATGAGCCGGATACTCGTTTCAGACGAGTAACCGGTACGGATAAAGCATTTTTGACGAGTACGAGCATGATACGAGTTAAACTCATCCATATCTGTGCTCGTGCTGAAGGAGAATCCTTATTTGATAACTGACTGTCTGCACGCTCTGTGATTGGCCAGTCACACACAGCGCCCGCCTCCTACAGACACACGTCTCTGCTGTGCTGCGCTCTCACGCACACACAGACAGTGATTGATCTCCGCTTGGCTCGTGCTCACGTTGCTCTTTCATACTCAGATTTTCTTCAGCTCGTCTTTATTTCTGTTTGTATGATATTTAAAGTTACTTAGTGAACGTCTTTCATAACGTACGTGGAACATTTGACAATACAGAGCTGAAACGGCTTGAGTCGCGTCGGTCACTGCCCCCACTCCGGCCGCGCCCCCCCCATCTCCCTCCTTTACCGTCTGCTTGCAGTTTGGCTGTGATGTAAAAACTTCTGAACTCGTTCTGAACGCAGTTTTTCAGAAGGATACAGTGAACAAGGCTGATATCTTTCACCGTTTGTTATGACTGGATGTTCACACGAATCACCAAGATCACACAGATCATTAAAACAGAAACAGATCAGTTACACACACACACACACACAGCTGAACACACAAAGTAGCAGTTATTAACGTTTTTATTGTAGGCTATTTTATAAGAATAAGTGTATTAAAAATATAATAAATCAAGCTTTATATACTGTATATAGGCTTTTTATAGGCATTGAGTACAATAGATATTTTAACTGTTACACAGCACCACACACACACTCTCTCTCTTTCTCTCTCTGTACAATGAGTGATACACACACACCTTAATCATTATTTAAGTTTGTGTGGGGGAAAAAAAACAGAATGTTAGGTAATTAAATAAATAATGAATTCAAATTAAATTATTGAGAAAAAAATCACAGTTTAATCATGAAACAACACAGAAAACAGGCCAAAAAAATAAAGTTGTGTTGAGTATTGAAACTTGTTCATGCATACTTAGTAGTTCATAATTTTCCAACATGATGCGTTGTATGCACTCAAAAATATTCATCTTATGATTTTATTTTTTTTTAAAAATGTAAATAGTTTGTTTGCAATTGTGCTCAGAAACATTGAATCTCAACTCTGAGGCTGTTCTGTAAATAGTTACCAAATATACAACAAATCAAGAAACTTCTCATCAATTCATATTAATTTCAGACTTAAAATAATGTGCTGATTTAAGCCCCACCCTGTTCCGCTCAAACCACACCCACTTCCGGGTTAAGCCCCGCCCACGCCGAGTACAGATACAGATACAGATAATTTAGATGTTTGAAAAGATACAGATACTGATAGTGGTGTACTCACTGATTCCTAACAGAAACTGACCCGACGCGACATGAAACATGTCAGGTAACGTCTGGTATCTGGGGGGTCAGAAACAACAACGTCAGGTATCTGGGGGGTCAGGAACAACAACGCCTGGTATCTGGGGGGTCAGGAACAACAACGTCAGGTATCTGGGGGGTCAGGAACAACAACGTCAGGTATCTGGGGGGTCAGGAACAACAACGTCTGGTATCTGGGGGTCAGGAACAACAACGCCTGGTATCTGGGGGTCAGGAACAACAACGTCTGGTATCTGGGGGTCAGGAACAACAACGCCTGGTATCTGGGGGTCAGGAACAACAATGTCAGGTATCTGGGGGGTCAGGAACAACAACGTCTGGTATCTGTGGGGTCAGGAACAACAATGTCTGGAATCTGGGGGGTTGTAGCTCATAAAGTTTGTGAACTCCTAGATCTGTGTTGAACTGGACTCGGCCAACCCGCCGGAACCGTTTAAACCCGTACACAGTTGTTAACCACAACACTTCTGGTGTGCAGCAGCCGTTGTTCATCCAGCTGCAGCAACGTGATGTCACTTCTGTTTATCTGTGATTCCACTGTGACGTCCAAATATCACGTTATTATGAACCCCCACCACCAACAAGCTCCTCCACTTCATTCTCCGTGCCACTGCGTTTTCTCAGTCGCCATGATCAAGTGTAAATGCCTAAGATCAGCTGCTTATTTATATGCAGAAACATCCATGAGGCGCTTTGCATTGACCCTTTATGGTAGAATGTGGGCGTGTGTGTGTGTTTTTGGGTGGGATATGAGCCAAATTCACCTGCGCAAACTTACAGAGAGAGTGATTTATAACGGGTAAATGGCTTGGATTTTTATGTATGTGCCGTTTTAAAAATCTGAATATTTTTCGGCGCACGCAAACTTTTACTAAAGATCCTGCGCACAGTTTTAGACATGAGGGCCCTGGTCCCGTGGCTGCACCAGTCTGGGTCCGTCCTTACTGCCCTGGTTGCTGCACCCGTGGGCCCCCCCTCCCCCCCCCCCTGGTCTGGCTGCACCAGTCTGGGTCCGCTCCATTTATCTGCCCTGGTCTGGCTGCACCAGTCTGGGTCCGCTCCATTTACTGCCCTGGTCCGGCTGCACCCAGTCTGGGTCCGCTCCATTTACTGCCCTGGTCTGGCTGCACCCAGTCTGGGTGCCGCTCCATTTACTGCCCTGGTCTGGCTGCACCAGTCTGGGTCCGCTCCATTTTACTGCCCTGGTCCGGCTGCAGCAGTCTGGGTCCGCTCCATTTACTGCCCTGGTCTGGCTGCACCAGTCTGGGCCCGCTCCATTTATTCTGCCCTGGTCTGGCTGCACCCGCTGCTCCCATTTACTGCCTCGCTCGCAGTCTGGGTCCGCTCCATTTACTGCCCTGGTCTGGCTGCACCAGTCTGGGCCCGCTCCATTTACTGCCCTGGTCTGGCTGCAGCAGTCTGGGTCCGCTCCATTTACTGCCCTGGTCTGGCTGCAGCAGTCTGGGCCCGCTCCATTTACTGCCCTGGTCCGGCTGCACCAGTCTGGGTCCGCTCCATTTACTGCCCTGGTCTGGCTGCACCAGTCTGGGTCCGCTCCATTTACTGCCCTGGTCTGGCTGCACCAGTCTGGGTCCGCTCCATTTACTGCCCTGGTCCGGCTGCACCAGTCTGGGCCCGCTCCATTTACTGCCCTGGTCTGGCTGCACCAGTCTGGGCCCGCTCCATTTACTGCCCTGGTGCGGCTGCACCAGTCTGGGTCCGCTCCATTTACTGCCCTGGTCTGGCTGCAGCAGTCTGGGTCCGCTCCTTTTACTGCCCTGGTCTGGCTGCAGCAGTCTGGGTCTGCTCCATTTACTGCCCTGGTCCGGCTGCACCAGTCTGGGTCTGCTCCATTTACTGCCCTGGTCCGGCTGCACCAGTCTGGGTCTGCTCCATTTACTGCCCTGGTCCGGCTGCACCAGTCTGGGTCTGCTCCATTTACTGCCCTGGTCCGGCTGCACCAGTCTGGGTCCGCTCGTTTTACTGCCCTGGTGCGGCCTCAGCAGTCTGGGCCCGCTCCATTTAGTGCCCTGGTCCGGCTGCACCAGTCTGGGTCCGCTCCATTTACTGCCCTGGTCCGGCTGCACCAGTCTGGGTCCGCTCCATTTATTGCCCTGGTCTGGCTGTACCAGTCTGGGTCCGCTCCATTTACTGCCCTGGTGCGGCTGCACCAGTCTGGGTCCAGTCTGGGTGATGATTCAGGTGGGCGGAGTTTCACTCAGATCCGACGTCGTGTTGGTCCAACTTGATAAATAACGTCGACATGGGCCTTTATTGAAGCTCAGTAGATCAGTATGAGCATTACAATGGTTCCTAGAACAACTTGAGTCGAGTTCTGGTTCTGTTCAGCAGCAGCATCATGTCATGGTCCACCTGCTTTACACTGTTTCGTCCTCGTTTGTTCAGAGACCTCCATGATCTCTGTTGCATTTAGACTGCAGCCTGAAACAGACGTGTGTAAACTAATCATCTCGTACGAACGTTTATTCTTTTTAATTATCATGTTATATTAAAGCATCTTTCCATCTGCTAATGATTTCCTCCATCTAAGCAGCAAAAAGCTGTGACGGAGGTTAAAAATATTTAAGTCAGAAAGGACTGGAGACACTGTCAGATCTCCTTATTGTCCAACCAGAGATCAGGGAGTAGCTATGCCCCACCAGGACCAGGACTGACCAGGACCGGGATTGACAAGGATCAGGTCTGACCAGGACCAGGTCTGACCAGGACCAGGACTGACAAGGACCAGGACTGACAGGACCAGGACTGACCAGGACCAGGACTGACAGGACCAGGACTGACCAGGACCAGGACTGACAGGACCAGGACTGACCAGGACCGGGACTGACCAGGACCGGGACTGACAGGACCAGGTCTGACCAGGACCAGGACTGACCAGGACCATGACTGACCAGGACCATGACCGCCAGGACCAGTACTGACCAGGACCAGTACTGACCAGGACTAGGACTGACCAGGACCAGGACTGACAGGACCAGGACTGACCAGGACCAGGACTGACCAGGACCAGGACTGGCCAGGACCAGGACTGACCAGGACCAGGACTGGCCAGGACCAGGACTGTCAGGACCAGGAGTGCCAGGACCAGGACTGACCAGGACCAGGACTGTCAGGACCAGGACTGACCAGGACCAGGACTGCCAGGACCAGAACTGTCCAGGACCAGGACTGTCCAGGACCAGGACTGACCGGACGAGGACTGTCAGGACCAGGACTGACAGGACCAGGACTGTCCAGGACCAGTACTGTCAGGACCGGGGATCTCATAAAACTTTGCGTAGGATCTTTACTAAAAGTTTGCGTACGCACAGATCCAGCAGTGTCCCCGTCATAAATCACACTCTCCCTCGACGTTTGCGCAGGTGAATGTGGCTCATATTCCGCCTCCTACACGCCCACATTCTACCATAAACGATCAATGCAAAGTACCTCATGGATGTTTCTGCATATAAATGAGCCAGCTGATCTGAGGCATTTAAAACTGAATCGTGGCGATCGTAAAGAGATTTAAACCCCGTTTCCACCCGCGGGTCTGGGTCGTGTCAGGTCGGGCCAGGCCGGATCGGGTGGGTTTTGGTACGGATGTGTTGATTTCACGCTGCGTCCCCACAGCAACCTGTACCCACTCTGGAGGCGCTGGACAGCGCTGCTACGTGACCGCGTGACATTGCCATGCAGTGTGGCACTTGATCGGCCAGCCGATCGATCGGCTCCGATGTCCATAATTTTGGGGGATCGGGGATCGGCCGATCAATAAATGTAAAACCGATCTTATCTACCGATCATATTTACTTTCGCTAAAGTCATTTTTGGTGGTTTAAGTTTGTTAGTTTGTCTTGTTGATTATTTTATTTATTACTTATAGCTTATTATATGCATTGCAAAATAAGCAAAATATTGTTGTGAACTTTATTTTTAGTAAGAGGCTCAAAGCCAGTTTGAAATGCAACCAGCTGTGCTAGTTTTGTGTTTAATACTGTGAAAAATGAGACTGAAAGAATGGAAATTATATTTTTGTAGTTTGGACAGCAATGCTTGCAACTTTTCATTTATATTTAAGAACAGTAGCTTGTGCAGTTAAAACTAGTTTTCATTGTACTACAGGTATTGTTTGTTAATAAAGCAAAATTGGTACATTGAAGATGTTTGCTGTCAATTTTTAAGAGAAATTGGTATCGGCAAAAATCGGTATCAGCGGGTCAGATTTCTTAAAGATCGGCAATCGGTGATCGGCCAGAAAACTGCAATCGGTGCACCCCTAAAAAAGGGTGTTGTGCTCTGTAGCTAATCAACAAGTGCTCGATGATGAAAGCCTTCTCACAGTATTGTGTGAAGTAGAGGCGATACTGAATGATCGCCCTATCACACCCTCTTCTGATGATCCCAAGGATATTGAGGCCTTAACTCCAAACCATCTGCTCCTGTTAAAGAGCAAACCAATCCTGCCGCCAGGCCTATTCAAAAAAGAGGATCTTGATGTCCGGAGACGATGGAGACAAGTCCAGTACATGGTGGACTTGTTCTGGAAGAGATGGGTGAGAGAATATCTCCCGCTGCTGCAACAGCGCCAGAAATGGAACAGGACCTGCAGGAACTTTGCGGTTGGTGACGTTGTTCTTGTTGTCGACGAATCCGCACCGAGGAGTTCTTGGCCCACTGGACGCATCACGGAAGCCATGGCAGATACCCAAGGATATGTTCGGCATGTTCGTATTAAAACACAGACAAACGAATTGGAAAGACCAATCAACAAGATCTGCCTCCTGAAGGAGGCAATGTAGGGGCAACAGTGAATGTTGGCCTCCAACTGGGTCAAGTTCTGGAACCTCTGGCCCTGCATTTCCTGATATTAATTTACTGATATGCTATACATCTCACTGGCAGCACACACATTGTTGATCACCTGCACAGCCCATATTACCCATCATTCTCGTTATTGTTTCCTTCAAGACTGTGGCTTCTGGAAGATAACACTTGTAAATATATGCACTGCAAAGAATGTGATAGAAAAGTATACTGGAACTGGATAGTATTTGGAAACATATTTTGAGTTTTGACAATATCATGGCCACTTGTATTTGTATAATTACTTGCTGCACAAGAATTAGGGGCTGGAATGTTGTGGCCAAATTATTTTATGAATGGGTTGTATACACGGGTTATGGTAGTGGAGGTCTGGGCACGCCCTCCTAGTCATGAAATGATGTCACAACCGGTAATAGGGGGGTTGGTTTTTTGGCTTGTTTTGTTTGATTGTAAATGTCGGGTGGAGAGCAGGTGGAAAGATATAGTTTTTTGACCACTTCTGACCTACATTAAGTATAATTTCGTTTAGTTTTGTTAAGTTTGGAATTTATGTGACATTTGGAATCATTTTGTGTTCGTGGTTTTGGAGGAAATAAATGGAATATACTTATATAAAACCAAGGAGTCGGAAGTGCGTCTGTTACAGCCACCTGTTGACGCTGCCCATGGCCTGAACTTTTAAAACTTGAAAGGCCGCGACACTGAAAGTTCAGGAACCGGCGTGTTGATACTTCTAACACAATGAAACTGCGATCATCTCCTCGGAAATCTTCTTTTTCATCCATCGTTGCTTCATCACATCAATCATACAGCTCCTGCTATCGGCAGAGAGCTGCTGCTCGGTTATATGAGGATGTCTCTGGTCATCAGATCTCCTCCAGCTGCTTCCAAAGCTGCATCCTTTCCTCCATCTTCATCCTTATAAACGGGAACTATTTAAACTCCACTGGAACCATGGAAGTTGTTTTCTTCTCATTTTTTAAAGGCTAATTATTTACCGCGGCTAGCTTGCGGCTGCTGTTGGCTGTGAGCTAACACAGGGACGAGTGCCTAATTTCTGTCACGCCTGGCTCTAATGTATGTCAAACTCTTTTGTGGGTCTGTTGTCTGTTTTTTGTTGTTTCGGGTCACTCCTTACAGTTCTGGTTCTGCTTGTGTTGTTCCGGGTCGCTCCTTACAGTTCCGGTTCTGCTTGTGTTGTTCCGGGTCGCTCCTTACAGTTCTGGTTCTGCTTGTGTTGTTCCGGGTCGCTCCTTACAGTTCTGGTTCTGCTTGTGTTGTTCCGGGTCGCTCCTTACAGTTCCGGTTCTGCTTGTGTTGTTCCGGGTCGCTCCTTACGGTTCTGGTTCTGCTTGTGTTGTTCCGGGTCGCTCCTTACGGTTCTGGTTCTGCTTGTGTTGTTCCGGGTCGCTCCTTACGGTTCTGGTTCTGCTTGTGTTGTTCCGGGTCGCTCCTTACAGTTCCGGTTCTGCTTGTGTTGTTCCGGGTCGCTCCTTACGGTTCTGGTTCTGCTTGTGTTGTTCCGGGTCGCTCCTTACAGTTCCGGTTCTGCTTGTGTTGTTCCGGGTCGCTCCTTACGGTTCTGGTTCTGCTTGTGTTGTTCCGGGTCGCTCCTTACGGTTCTGGTTCTGCTTGTGTTGTTTCGGGTCACTCCTTACAGTTCTGGTTCTGCTTGTGTTGTTCCGGGTCGCTCCTTACAGTTCCGGTTCTGCTTGTGTTGTTCCGGGTCGCTCCTTACAGTTCTGGTTCTGCTTGTGTTGTTCCGGGTCGCTCCTTACAGTTCCGGTTCTGCTTGTGTTGTTCCGGGTCGCTCCTTACGGTTCTGGTTCTGCTTGTGTTGTTCCGGGTCGCTCCTTACAGTTCCGGTTCTGCTTGTGTTGTTCCGGGTCGCTCCTTACGGTTCTGGTTCTGCTTGTGTTGTTCCGGGTCGCTCCTTACGGTTCTGGTTCTGCTTGTGTTGTTTCGGGTCACTCCTTACAGTTCTGGTTCTGCTTGTGTTGTTCCGGGTCGCTCCTTACAGTTCCGGTTCTGCTTGTGTTGTTCCGGGTCGCTCCTTACAGTTCTGGTTCTGCTTGTGTTGTTCCGGGTCGCTCCTTACAGTTCCGGTTCTGCTTGTGTTGTTCCGGGTCGCTCCTTACAGTTCTGGTTCTGCTTGGGTTGTTCCGGGTCGCTCCTTACAGTTCTGGTTCTGCTTGTGTTGTTCCCGGTCGCTCCTTACAGTTCTGGTTCTGCTTGTGTTGTTCCCGGTCGCTCCTTACAGTTCTGGTTCTGCTTGTGTTGTTCCGGGTCGCTCCTTACAGTTCTGGTTCTGCTTGTGTTGTTCCCGGTCGCTCCTTACAGTTCTGGTTCTGCTTGTGTTGTTCCCGGTCGCTCCTTCCAGTTCTGGTTCCCTCGGTGTGGTCTTGCAGGCTTTTAGCTGAACCAGTGGACCTGAGGCTGCAGACAGACTGTAGGCAGCTGCTACAGTTTTACTCCGGTTCTAGCTTGTAAAATGTGATTTCCCCAAATTCCTCAGCATTATCACACTTTTCTGAACTGGCTGATGATCCAGCACACAAACCAGCATCTTTCATGTTTTCCACGGCTTAGATTGTAGATGTAAGTCAATGGGCGGACCGCAACTCTGTACTGTCGCCGACGTCACAACATGGCGGCTCGTTTCACGACTGAGAAGCTATTAGCCTTTAGCCGAGCCTCCTAAACATCGGATGTTTATGAAAATACATGTCTGATTAACCTTTTAACTGCACAGGAATACTTATTTTGTCTTGCTGTGTTGTTGTATGGCAAAGTTACTTGAAGTTAAGGTCGTGTCATCAGCACTTTAAACGTAATTTCGCGGAGACAGAAGTGGAGGTGCTTGTTGGTGAAGTGGAGCCTCACAAAATCATTTTATTTGGGCGTCACAGGAATCACAGATAAACGTAAGTCTGCTGATGCAGCAGGTTGTTGTAGGTGATGATGTAACAGAGGTCTGTTCCAGAAGTCGCTGTGGAGGAAACGCTGTCAGAGCGACTGTGTGCAGAACACAGAACACCTGTTTGCTGTGGTGCAGCGTGACCCCCCCCTCCCTAAATAAATTTTTATTTATTAGTTTCATCAGTTTCTTGTTATTTGAGGCACTATTGTGAATTTAGCCCTTTTTAAGTTAGAGGGTATAAATAATTTTAAGGATGATTGTAAATATATCTTTATATATACAGTACATGTGTATGTATGTTCGAAAACCTTTGTAAAGCTTCGAGTTATTGCTCAAGGCCGTTACAAGAACAAGAACATCTGACTTCACTGAAGCAAAGTACAGAAACATACAGCGTTTATGTGATGTGGGGCGCACAGTGTTTGTGGTTGTAAATGCTGAGCGAGGCTGACCTTTCACCCCGTTCTCTCTAACAGGTCACTTCGTCCATGCTGGGAACATCCTGGCAACACAGAGGCAGCTGAGGTACCACCCTGGAGCACATGTGAGTTCATAACATCCACAGCTTTACTTCACTTCTGTCCAGATGTCGTTCAGTGTGTCTTGTTTCTGAATTATTTGTTCATTTTTTAAGGGGATGAAAACTTGTTGATGTGACTGGTATTCTGCTTCACTGCCGGGCAGTAGCACTCGAAGCACTATCTGATATGCAGATATTGTAAAACCCATGTGGCAGATAACCAACATTGGTACAGATATTCAAGCTGAAGCAATAAGCAGTCATTGGAAAGCAGTTTTGTTTTCCGACACTTTGAAAAAACAGGGGTGGAAAAAAAATTTGATACTCTGAAATATACAATATTTTCATATGCCGATATCAAATTAAAGCTGAAAATAAATTATGTAATATGCAAACCTTGTGTATACCTACAAAAATACCTCAAATTGTGTTACGTATAAAAACTAAGGGTGGGAAAAGTATCGATACACTGAAATATCGCAGTGTTTTCATATGTCGACATATCGATATTTAAAAATGCGGTTTTGATCTATTTTTCTAATGAAATCTTGCAAGATTTTATCATTCTGTTACGAAATCTCGCAAGATTTTGTTTGTAAAATCGATTGATACTGCATTTTCAAATGTCTATATCGGCCTATGAAAATATCGCAATATTTGAAATGAAATTAAATGAAATGAAAAATACTTGATTCATCCCAGAAGGGAAATTTAGCATTGTAAAAGCTCACTCTTTTTTTTCTAAACAATATAACATTTTATGAAATTATAATATATATTGTAAATTAATATATATTTAATTAAATTAATTATTATATAATTTAAAGGGACTTGAGGCAAGATTAAGAAACGAAACTCGCGACTGCCGCAACTGACGCTTCAGGTAACTGCAGCCACGAGCCAAGCCGTCACGGAGCACAAACTGAAGCTATAATGTTGTTTACTAACCTTTTTCTTTGTAGTTCCACTTTTTAGTGTCTTTCAGTTGATCTCGATCGTTTGCTGCCGGCAGAATAATCCATAACAATCGCTTACAGTGTTTGAATTTACCGCGACCGTCTTCGTCCTATATCAAAACAGCGGATGTAGCGTCATGTGACGTCACGTCCGCATGGCAGAGCTGGAAAACTATAATGTTGTTTACTAAGCTTTTTCTTCGTAGTTACAATTTTTAGTGTCTTTCAGTTGATCTAGATCGTATTCTGACGGCAGAATAATCCATAACTATCGCTGACAGTGTTTTTATTTAATGTGACAGTCTTTTTCCTGCATCAAAACTGCGGATGTAGCGTCATTTGACGTCACGTCCGCAGGGCAGTGCGGGAAATTCGGACACCGAATTGCAGCGTATTTTGCAGCACACAGCCTGTTCAAGGCAACGGAGAGAAACATGGGTGGAAACTTTATTTTTGCTATTTAGCGCTTCATCACCCATTAGTATGAAAAAAAGGGACATTCATGTTTGGTTTTTTTCAAATTCCTGCCTCAAGTCCCTTTAATTAAATTATATTATATATAAATTAAAATATTTCAGTGTATCAATATTTTTTTCCCACCCCTAAAAACAAGTCAAACTTTATGACAGTTGTTTAACAAAACTAATAAGATATGTGTGTTATATCCTTGAACCACCTGGATTTTCTTCTCCCTGAGAGAGAGAGAAAAACAAAAAAAAATACCCAATAACGGGGGATATTTGGATATTTACACGAATGAGCGTATAAACTCTGTTCACACAGAACATCCTAAAAGAAACTCTTGAGAGGTGTTAAAGTCTGTAAAAAGGAAGTTTTTGAAGAAGAAGAAGTAGTAGATTAGAAACTGTTGACTTTAGAAACAGCCAAGGTTCCCACTCTTTTCTAAAAGTTGTTTTCCAGGACTTTTCCAGGACATTTCCATGACTTTTCCAGCTGCTATAGTACAAGCCAAGTTATCACAACATAGACTAATAACTTCCACCACATACTTTTGGAGAAGTGTTCTGCAATTGTAGCTTATATCTTTTTTACAGCGATGAAGTAAAGACGCAGGAAAGACGAAGCAGCGATAAAAAAGAGGCAAAGCGGGAATAAAACTGAGACGAAATGGCAACGAAGCAGTGATGAAACTGCAATGAAATAGTGACGAAATGGTGACCATGTGGCGATGAAACTGCTATGAAACGGTGACGTAGCGCCGATGAAACTGCAATTAAACGGTGACGAAGCGGCGATGAAACTGCAATGAAACGGTGAGGAAGCACGGATGAAACTGCAATGAAACGGTGACAAAGCGGCGATGAAACTGCAATGAAACGGTGACGAAGCGGCGATGACATTGCAATGAAACGGTGAGGAAGCAGGGATGAAACTGCAATGAAACGGTGACAAAGCAGCGATTAAACTGCAATGAAACGGTGGCGAAGCAGCGATGGAACTGCAATAAAATAGCAACGAAGCTGCAATGAAACGGTGATGTAGCGGCGATGAAACTGCTATGAAACGGCGATGTAACTGCAAAGAAATAGCAACAAAGCTGCAATGAAACGGTTACGTAGCGGCAATGAAACTGCAATGAAACGTGACCAAGCGGCGATGAAACTGCAATGAAACGGTGATGAAGCGGCGATGACACAGCAATGAAACGTTGACGAAGCGCTGATAAAACTGCAATGAAACAGTGACGAATCGGCGATGAAATTGCAATAAAACGGTGATATAGCACCAATGAAACGGTTACGTAGTGGCGGTAAATCTGCAATTAAATGACAATGAAGCTGCAATGAAACGGTGATGTAACAGCGATGAAACTGCAATGAAACTGTGACGAAGCGGCGATGAAACGGTGACGAAGCAGCAATGAAACTGCAATGAAACGGTGACAAAGCGGCGATGAAACTGCAATGAAACGGTGACGAAGCGGCGACGAAACTGCAATGAAACGATGACATAGCGGAAATTAAACTGCTATGAAACGGCGATCAAACTGCAAAGACATAGCAACGAAGCTGCAATGAAACGAGTGATGTAGCGGCAATGAAACGGTGACAAAGCGGCAATGAAGTGCAATGAAACGGTGATGAAGCGCCGATGACACTGCAATGAAACGTTGACGAAGTGCAGATGAAACTGCAATGAAACAATGACGAAGCGGCGATGAAACGGTGACGTAGAGGCGGTGAAACTGCAATTTAAGGACAACAAAGCTGCAATGAAACGGTGACGTAACAGCGATGAAACTGCAATGAAACGGTGACAAAGCGGCGATGAAACAGTGACGAAACAGCGATGAAACTGCAATGAAACGGTGACAAAGCGGCGATTAAACTGCAATGAAACGGTGAGGAAGCAGCGATGAAACTGCAATAAAATAGCAACGAAGCTGCAATGAAACGGCGATGTAACTGCAAAGAAATAGCAACAAAGCTGCAATGAAACGGTTACGTAGCGGCAATGAAACTGCAATGTAACGTGACGAAGCGGCAATGAAACTGCAATGAAACGGTGACGAATCGGCGATGAAACTGCAATAAAAGGATGATGTAGCAGCGATGAAACTGCAATGAAACTGTTACGTAGTGGCGGTAAAACTGCAATTAAATGACAACGAAGCTGCAATGAAACGGTGACGTAACAGCGATGAAACTGCAATGAAACGGTGACGTAACAGCGATGAAACTGCAATGAAACTGTGACAAAGCGGCGATAAACTGCAATGAAACGGTGACAAAGCAGCGATGAAACTCCAATGAAACTGTGATGAAGCAGCGATGAAGCTGCAATGAAACGGTGACGTAACAGCGATGAAACCGCAATGAAACTGTGACAAAGCGGCGATGAAACTGCAATGAAACTGTGATGAAGCAGCGATGAAACTGCAATGAAAATTGTGAAATGATCTGTATCCAGAATCGCCTCTGTAAAAACTTTTGACTTTGATATGTGAACAAAATTCAAAAGAAAATTTGAACCTGGTTTAATCCTGTTTAGAATTTTTCCTAGAAATTTATGCAAATTAGTACTTTTATGGCTATATAACACCTAATTTGCATATTTAAACAAAATTTCAGAAAACCTACAATAGAAAAAATGCAAGCCCTGATGTGAGGAATAAAGCAGGAAAGTTTCATGGTGATACCAGTTAGTTACACGTTTGACTGTATTTGCCTGCAGTGTCTCACCTCAATGCTGCCTGCTCATTCTTCCAAGAGAACCAAACTGCAGCTACAATGACCAACAAGGGCGCCGCCATACATCCAATCCACATAGGAAGTCTCATGGGAAGGGTAGTTAAACACCGCCAAGAGTATCTGCGGCTTGCAACAGATGCGTGTGGTGTAGTCGGGTGGTTAGGGTTGGATTTTAGTAAGTTACATGAAAAAGAAACTTCCGACTGGGACTTCCGGCGTGGATTGGATGTATGGCGACATACCGTCCTGCAGTTGGGGTCCCTCTCCTTTTTTTGGACGAGGATTAAAGGATGTGTGAAAACTGTTTTTTTAGTGTTAACTTCTTTTTCAGTTTTCTTTCATGAGAAAAATGAAGTGTATAATCTAGAATGTAAGAACTTACAGAAATACCTGCCTTTCTAACTGAGCTGCTTCTTTTCCCTCCTTTGTGTCTGCTGACGTCTCATCCTCCTGAAGGTGGGGATGGGCACCAACAACACTCTTTATGCTCTGGAGGACGGCCACGTCAGATTCACCAAGGAGGTCTACACTCCCCCCCCAAAGAGCCTGGAGTCCACCAGCGTCATCACCAAGCTGCCCAAAGGAGCCGTCCTCTACAAGACCTTCATCAACGTCCTGCCCCTCAAGCAGGAGGGCCAGTTCCGGCTGGTGGACATGGTCTGATGACAGCCAGATGGCGGCCCGACGGGGGTCAGACGGCTGTCCGACGGCTGCCCGACAGCGGTCAGACGGCTGTCCGACGGCTGCCCAACAGCGGTCAGACGGCTGTCCGATGGCTGTCCGACGGCTGCCCGACAGCGGTCAAACGGCGGCCCGACGGCGGTCTGATGTGATGAAGGTGAAGGCTCGTCATCAGCTCAAGGCCAGGAATGAATGGAAAACTCACTCCTGCTGGCTGCGAGGTGGAAACGGGACTTTATGTTCTGGAACTCACCATAAAGAACAGAAATCATCTCCTGGAACAGTTTCAGAAACGTAAACGGGGAATCCTGTCATTCAGGAGTGAGGAAGTACACGAGAACACGACCCAGGACCATTGTGACGTAGTACTGGATGCTGTGTACTGTATTAAAGTTTTCTATGTGACTGCTTGTGTCTGGGTTCATCACAGCTGTTGTATGTGTGTTTATGTCTTTGACCTTGCTGTGTTTGAGCTGAGCTGCGGCTCTGCCTGTCCTGGTCCGAGATAAAAACCAGTCCAGGGAGGTCTGAGCTCAACACGCTGGATGCAGGACCACCAAATCTGCAGCCTAGGTGTTGGACCAGTCAGGGCCACAGGATCAGCAGCTGAGGTGTTGGACCAGTCCGGACCACTGGATCTGCAGCCGAGGTGTTGGACCAGTCAGGACCACCGGATCAGCAGCTGAGGTGTTGGACCAGTCAGGACCACCGGATCAGCAGCTGAGGTGTTGGACCAGTCCGGACCACCGGATCTGCAGCCGAGGTGTTGGACCAGTCAGGACCACCGGATCAGCAGCCGAGGTGTTGGACCAGTCAGGAACCCCAAATCTGCAGCTGAGGTATTGAACCAGTCGGGACCACCAGGTCTGAGCGTCCCATCCTGAAAAGCTTCTATCCTGCAACTATCAGAGCGTCCCGTCCTGAAAAGCTTCTATCCTGCAATTTTTTTTTTTTTTTCTATCTTCTATTTTTTCTTTCCTTTCTTTTCCTATCTATTCTTTTCCTATCTATTCTTTTCCTATTCTTTTCTTTTCCAACTTCTAGTCCTCCTGAAAGTTCTATCTCAACTATCAGAGTCCCTCCTGAAAGCTTTTCTCTATTCTCCAATTTTTCCTCTATCTCTCCCTGATTTCTTTATATCCTGTTCTTTCTTTCATCGCCCTGTTTCTTCTTACTTTCCTTTTTTTTCCATCTGTCTTTTTTTTGCCCTTATCCCTTTTATCATTTCTCTTAGGTTTTTTATCTTTTTTCTCTTAGAGCTTCTTCTATTTTTTTCCTCTTTTCTTCCCTTAGTTCTTCTCATCTGTTCTATTATTCTATCCTACTTTTATCTTCTACTTTTCAATTTTATCCTATTCTTCCTATTTTCTGTTCTTAGCTTCTTCCATTTTCTCTTCTGTCTTCTTTGATTTTCTGTCTTCTTTTAGCGTCTTCCCATTTTATCTCTACTTCTTCCTAATTTTATCTCTGAGGTTCTTCCCTTTTTTTTCTTCTTAGCTTTTTTTTTTTTTATCTTTTTTCCCTTTTAAGTTTTTTTTATCTTTGTTCGTCTTCCTTTTTCTTTTTTGTTTTCGCTTCTCATTTTTTTACTTTCCCGCATTTTTTTTCTGCTTCTTGTTTCATTTTCTTTCTGACTTCTTTTTTTTTCTTCTTTCCGTATTCTTTCTTTCTTATCTTCGCCCCCTGCTTTTTCTTTCTTTTATTTTTCTGCTTCTTTTTTTTTTCTTTTTCTTTTTTTCAATTTTTCTCTCTTCTGCCGTTTTTTTTTTCTCTTTTCTGCCTTTTTTTATTTCTTTCTTAGTCTTCTTTCACCTTTCTCTCTTCTGTCCCTTCCTTATTTTCTCTCTTCTGCCCTTTCTTATTTTCTTCTATCTGATCCCTTCTTTCCTTTCTTCGCCCTCGTTCCTTCTTTATCTGTTTCTCTCTCTTCTTTGCATTCTTCTCTCTATCTGGCCCTTTTTATACTTTTTTTTGCTCTTTTTGCATCCTTCTTTTCTTTATCTGTTTCTTTTCCCTTTATGCTTCTATCCTTCTCCTTCTCGTCTTCTTTCTTTCCTCTATCTTCCGTCCAGCTTTCTTTCCTTTCAGTGTCTCCCTAAGCTTTTCTTTCCTCTTCAGGTCTCCTTCAGCTTTTCTTTCCTCTTTCAAACCTTCCCTCTGAAGCTTCTATCCTCAACTATCAGAGCGTCCCATCCTGAAAGCTTCTATCCTCAACTATCAGAGCGTCCCTCCTGGAAAGCTTCTATCCTCACTATCAGAGTGTCCCTCCTGAAAAGCTTCTATCCTCAACTATCAGAGTTCCCTTTCTAGAACTTTTCTTTCCTCTCTTCAGGTCTCCCCCTGAAGCTTTTTTTCTCAACTATCAGAGCGTCCCATCCTGAAAGCTTCTATCCTCAACTATCAGAGCGTCCCATCCTGAAAGCTTCTATCCTCAACTATCAGAGCGTCCCTCCTGGAAACCTTTTTTCCTCATTTTTTACCTTCCCTCCTTGGAAGCTTTTTTCCTCCTTTTTTTTGGCTCCCCCCTAAACTTTTCTTTCCTCTCTTCAACATCTCCCCCTCTGGAGCTTTTCTTTCCCTCTTCAGCGTCTCCCCCTCTGGAGTCTTTTTTTCCCTCTTCAGCATTCCCCCTCTGGAAACTTTTTTTCCTCCATTTTAAACCTTCCCCCCTCTAAAGTCTTTTTTTCCCTCTTCAGTGTCTCCCCCTCTGGAGCTTTTCTCTTCCACTCTTCAGCTTTTCTCCTTGAAAACCTTTTTTCCTCCACTTTTAAGCGTCCCTCCTGGAAAGCTTCTATCCTCAACTCTCAGAACGTCCCGTCCTGGAAAGCTTCTATCCTCAACTATCAGAGCGTCCCATCCTGGAAAACTTCTATCCTCTATCAGAGCGTCCCGTCCTGGAAAGCTGTTTTCCTATCTATCTGAGCGTCCCGTCCTGGAAAGCTTCTATCCTGCAACTATCTTTTTTCCCCCCCCCCCCCCCCCCCCCCCCCCCCCCCCCCCCCCCCCCCCCCCCCCCCCCCCCCCCCCCCCCCCCCCCCCCCCCCCCCCCCCCCCCCCCCCCCCCCCCCCCCCCCCCCCCCCCCCCCCCCCCCCCCCTGAGCGTCCCGTCCTGCCCCCCCCCCCTCCCCTCCTCCCCCCCCCCCCCCCCTCCCTCCCCTCCCTTCCCCCCCCTCCCCCCTCCCCCCCCCCCCCTCCCCCCCCTTCCCTTCCCCCCCCCTCCCCCTCCCCCCCTCCCCCCCCTCCCCCCCTCCCCCCCTCCCCCCTCCCCCTCCCCCTCCCCCTCCCCCTCCCCCTCCCCCTCCCCCTCCCCCCCCCCCTCCCCCCCCCCCCCCCCCCCCCCCCCCCCCCCCCCCCCCCCCCCCCCCCCCCCCCCCCCCCCCCCCCCCCCCCCCCCCCCCCCCGAAAGCCCCTTCTGCCCTGCATACATTCAGGGCCCAGGGAGCAAGGCCTCCAAGTCCCAGCTCTCTAGGGAGTTATTAAGACAAACTTATGGTCAAAGTGATACGGTAGGGACTTGTGGAGGTGGGGCTCGGGGAGGGTTTATTTCATTGGCCATATCTCGGTTAAATTAGGTCCAAATGCCCTGAGAATTTAAATCTGGGCTCCAGGGTGTCCACGTGCTTCCCTGAGAGTTTGGTGAGGATTGGAGGAGGTCAAAAAATGTTGACCTTTTTTAACATAATGGCTTTCTGGGAGGATTTTTTGATGTTCTTTGATTCCCACCAAAATTTGCAGGCCTTTTGGGCCCCACCCAGAGGACCAACGAGTTAAAATCCCAGCCCTCTAGCTCTTAAAACCAAAGAGTTATACCCCCCCCCCCCCCCCCCCCCAAATGTGACATGATGAAAAAAAGTGCATTTTTGGCTGCCATTTTGGACAGGAATGTTTAGGGGCCAAACTTGCACTGTTGCCTTATTCAGCATCACTTGTACATCAACTGACCCAATTTTGGTGTTTCTAGCACCTTCCCGGACCGAGTTATGGCCCGAGAGCGTCCTCCAGTACGGCCTGACCTCCTGACCTTTTGTATATTTCCAGCCGCCATTCTTCACAGGGACCGATTAGAGCCAAAATTTCACTACAGCCTTACAGAGCATCTCTTGAGCATAAACTGACCCGATTTTGGCATTCCTAGCACCTTCCTAGCCCTCTTAATACACAAAAAGCACACCCATTTACCTCCCGTCACAAGTGAAAATTTTCAAAGTCTCAGATCTGAGTGACAATGGAAATGGACCGGACCGACCCCGACGCTCCGAGGACCGGCTGAGTTACTGCCGGGCGCAGTGTGGACAGATACAAAAAACAACTCACTCACTCTCTCCCTCCCTCCCTCTGCGTATCTATCTGTAGTCTCCATCTCTCGAGCATAGCAACGCACAGACATTCACTGCCACACACACACACACACACACACACATGCAAACACATGTCCTTGAAAGCTGGACATGAAACAACCCCCCCCCCCCCCACACACACACACACACACAACAGAAAGCAGCCCCGGACCGACCCCGACGCTCCGAGGACCGGCTGAGTTACTGCCGGGCGCAGTGTGGACAGATAAAAAACAACTCACTCACTCTCTCCCTCCCTGTGTCTCTATCTCAAGCTTCGATCTCTACACGCAGACACACACACACACACACACACAGTCGGCACGGGGCCCTGCATGAATTTCTCTGCTCTGTAAGAGGGAGGAATAGGATGAGGATCAGGGGGGAGTAGGACGATCTCCAGATATGGTCTGAATGAAGGGGGGATTTAGAGGCATAACAAGACACCAGCCGCTGTCCTCCTCCTCCTCTCCCAAACATAAAACTCCACACTCGCACATTCCTCGACCCCAAAGTAACCGTAAAGGCAGGGCCCCCCACCCGCTCGCGGTCATCAGGCACAGAGAGGGGCTACGGTTATGTACTGTTGCGATGAATGTGGATGTATTTATTGACATCATGTCCATGTCACATGGCTGGGATATTACACTGTACAGGACAGTCACAGGGGTGGAGGTATACGGATGGGACTGAGCAGAGCAAAAAAGGGCAGCCTAAAGGTACATACGACACAAAGACGGATTAAACAAAAAAAAAAAAAGAAATTCCATACAGCAAAGAGAAGAGAAGACAGAAAAAGGACATAATTCCCACAACAGGACCATGAGCAGAACCAGGATTTACTCAGGCAAGGATGCGGTCCTCCAACACACAGAACGAGTGGCCACGTGTTGCTATAATTATGATGACGACGACGACGATGATGATGATGATAATGACGAAAATGACGATGACGACTTGCGTCTCTACGCATTCTGTATCGACCACGGTGACGGGACTCACAACAAAGGCCGGACCCCTCATACGAGTAACAGCGATGGCAACAGTAATAGTATCGCTGGCACCGTGGATTGTGGCAGGATCCATAACGATACTGGGAGGAGAACTAATAGCCACGGTGGTCAGGACCGCAAAGAAACTGAAGGAGACAGAGTGGAAGACAAAGAAGAAGCAGACTCAGGGGAAGACGAAGGAGAAGAAGAAGCAGAAGCAGACAGAGAAGACGGAGAAGAAGAAGAAGAAGAAGAAGGGGAAGTAGAAGGCCCAGGGACTAAGCAGGGACCGATTAAATCTAAAAATGGGAAGATTACATGGTACCGTTCTCCTTCCCAGGCCAGGCGGCAGAGTGGGGACGGAGGAGGAGGAGGAGGAGAAGACGAAGAAGAAGATGAAGAAGAAGAAGGAGAGGGTGGTGCCTTCTGGAGTAATGTTGGCGTTACCCATACACCACCCCCACAGCAGCACCGTTACCATTACGCTCTGGGGGGACAGGGCCCCACAGAGTATGCTAAAGCTCGCATCACTGACATTGCTTCGACTTTCCGCCTGTTTCTAACGGATGAGTTGGAACGGATCATCCTGAACGCACCCAACACAGAGGGGCTGCGAAGGCACGGCCGTGGAGGAGAAGGAAGGGGGGGAGGGGAAGAAGAAGAAGAAGAACAAGGAGGACAAAAAGACAAAAAAGTACACGACAATGAAGTAGATGATGGACAGGACCTGGATGATGGAGAAGAGGAAGAAGACATGGACAGAGTACATGATGATGATGATGATGAGGACGAAGACTAAGAAGAAGAAGAAGACGAAGAAGAAGAAGGCGAAGAGGACGAAGAAGGACACGGCAGGAGAGGAGAGCGGAGGCCCGGGCAGAAGAAGATGAAGGAGAAGAAGAAGAAGAAGAAAAAGAAGGACAAGCAACAGGGGCGACGGACGGACTGTTGGAAAGACATGGATGCGGTGGATCTACGCGCGTACATGGGCTTGCTGATTCTGGCGGGTGTGTACAGATCACGCGGAGAAGCCGCAGCCAGTCTGTGGCACGCCGAGAGCGGCCGCTCAGTGTTTCGCGCGACAATGCCGTTGTACCGCTTCTACAGCTGCTCGTCGCTGCTGCGGTTCGACGATCGGGCCACCAGAGAAGTCAGACGCGCTTTGGACAAGCTCGCTGCCATCAGGGAGCTGTGGGACGCCTGGTCAGAGAGACTGCCTCTCCTCTACAACCCCGGTCCAGAGGTTACGGTGGACGAGCAGCTGGTTCCTTTCAGAGGTGTGTGTGTGTGTATACAATACATAGAGGGATTGTTAGATGATAGATGGTAATGACACATGCCTCTCCTCTCCTCTCCTCTCCTCTCCTCTCCTCGCCTCGCCTCTCCTCTCCTCTCCTCTCCTCGCCCCTCCTCTCCTCTCCTCTCCTCTCCTCTCCTCTCCTCTCCTCTCCTCTCCTCTCCTCTCCTCGCCTCTCCTCGCCTCTCCTCTCCTCTCCTCTCCTCTCCTCGCCCCTCCTCTCCTCTCCTCTCCTCTCCTCTCCTCTCCTCTCCTCTCCTCTCCTCTCCTCTCCTCGCCTCGCCTCTCCTCGCCCCTCCTCTCTTCACCTCTCCTCTCTTCACCTCTCCTCTCCTCTCCTCTCCTCTCCTCTCCTCTCCTCTCCTCTCCTCTCCTCGCCTCGCCTCTCCTCGCCTCTCCTCTCCTCGCCTCTCCTCGCCTCTCCTCTCCTCTCCTCTCCTCTCCTCTCCTCTCCTCTCCTCTCCTCTCCTCTCCTCTCCTCTCCTCGCCTCTCCTCTCCTCGCCTCTCCTCTCCTCTCCTGCAGGACACTGTGCATTTCGGCAGTACATGCCTAGCAAGCCGGCAAGATACGGTATCAAGTCGTGGGTCGCCTGCGACGCACGGTCCAGCTACGCGTGGAAAATGCAAATATACACGGGCAGGAGGAAGAAACCGGCGGGGGGGGGGGGGGGTCCTCATCTCCAGCAGAGAAAAACTTGGGCATGCGTGTGGTTTTGGACGTGACCGAAGGCTTGACGGGCAGGAACATCACGTGTGACAATTTCTTCACCTCATACGAACTCGCTCTGCGTCTTCTAGCTCCCGACCGTGGCAACACTTTGGTCGGAACAATGCGCAGAAACAAGCCCGAAATCCCACCCGCGCTGCTTGCAACCAAAGGACGGCCTGTGGCATCTTCTGCCTTTGCTTTCACGCGGGACGCGGCTATTGTCTCCTATGTGCCCCAAAAAAAAAGGTGGTGATATTACTCAGCACGCTGCATCGCGGACAGGTGCAGCAGCAGCGGCGCCAAGAAAAACAAAAGGAAAAAGAAAAAGAAAATGGAATAGGAAAACGAAAACGAAAAGCAAACACGCACGACCACGACGGGGACGGGGACGGGGACAACAACAGGACAGGGGTCCGTACCACGAGGGACGAGGGCGGGCAGAGGACAAAGGAGAAACCCGAGATTATTCTCCACTACAATCGTAACAAAGGCGGCGTGGATAATCTGGACAAGGTTGTCGGAACATATAGCTGCCGAAGGATGACCGCGAGATGGCCGATGGCCGTCTTTCACAACATTCTCGACGTGTCAGCGTACAACGCGTTTGTCTTGTGGCGAGAAATCCATCCCGAATGGATGCCGCGCAGACGCAACAAAAGACGCTTCTTTCTAGAGCAGCTGGGACGTGCTCTGGTAGCCCCCCAGATCCAACGCAGATCTCACCTGCCCCGCGAACGCGTCTCCGCCACTATCGTGACGGCCGCTCGCTGCCGCGGTGCCCCCCCACATGCCGCCTCCGCTCATGCACTCCACAGGGATGCCTCCTCCCCCCCCAGTGCATCATCGGACCGCCGCACCCATTCCCAGGGAGATGGAGAACCTGAGCATCCGAATTCCGCTCCTGCCCCCGTACCCGCAGACAAACCCACCGCCGTGGTGGTACAGAAGAGCAAACGGAAACGCTGTCAAATATGCCCGCCGAATAGGGACCGCAAAACACAAATTGTCTGCTATGCTTGTAAGAAATCTATCTGCAGAAGCTGTGCGCTGCTTTACTGTCCCACATGCGGTCCTACATAGACACAGAGAGAAAGAAAGGACAGAAAGAAGGAAAGACGGAATGAAAGAAAGAAAAATGGACAGAAAGAAAGAAAGACAAAAAGGAAGGAAGAAACAAAGACAGGGTAAAGGAAAGTCAGACAGACAGAAAGGAAGAAGGATAGAAAGACGGAAGACCCCCCCCCCCCCCCCCAACACACACACACCGACAGGGAAACAACGGATAGAAAATGACATTACACTACAAAGGCTGCCTGCGCATGCGCACCACACACACACAGTCAGACCCCCCCCCCCCCCCCCCCCCCCGCGCTCCCTGAAGGGAAAAACACAAAGTACTCCACAGAAACACTGAAAGAAATAAAGAAAAAATAAAAAGACAGAGGAATGCACTTCACATCCCCAACCCAAGGCCGTAAAAGACCCAGTGATAACATCTAATGTGCCCCCCCTCCCCCCACACACACATAATCAAGCCAGAGCAGAGCACAAGGGTTAATGACAAATTTTAATAGTCAAGTCTTTCTTAATATTAATACTGATTTTAGAGATCTTGTTCACATTGTCAAGTTTAAGCTTGAAAGTAGATACATTTTGAAGTACGTGTTACAATATTTGGCTTTAAACAAGGTGCCACAATGCTGAAGAAAGCTTAAATAGACGGGCATTTTTACTGTGTAGGTTTCCCCAGATTCCTTTCCAAGGAATTGGGGGTGTGTTCAACCCCCAATGTTCCCAGGTCCAGAAAACACCCCTAACTATGGTTAAGTAATGCTTATTAGGCTGTGCATTTATGCTATGCATTTATAAAGTGTTACCAAAGGGATAAATGTTTACACTTTACACTAGGGGCCAAATAACATTCAGTAATGGTTAACTATGGTTAAAGGTGGAATATGGAACATTTTTATGAAAATCTATATCTTTAAAAAAATAATACCTCCACAGGTCGTTTGGGGGGGTGCAGAATTGAAGTACAACATTTTCCCGAAAAATTATATTTAGCCTAAAAATAATTATAAAATAAATTTTTACGGGTTTGATAATGGCATTTTATTTACGTCTATAAGCCAATACACGCTGCCATTGCAGGTTGCCAAATACGATCTCTGTGTGGAAACAATATTTTGGTCATAGTCAGGCTTGTACAGGGGAAAACCGTGGAGATGACGAGTGAAGCAGCTGCTTCAGAGCCCTGGAGATGTTATCTGTTTCTGAGGAGAAGTGACCTGAGAAGAGCAAAACCTGGAGTAAATTTAGGTGAAGACTTCACTTAATGGACCCACATAAACGTTTTCCACGGAGTCAAAAGACAGAAATGGCGACTTTCCTTCTGGATCGGTAAGCTAGCTTGTTTGCTAACATGGCTAACGTTAGCTGTCAGTTATAAGCTCCCTCTGCGTTACTTGTTGGACATGATGCAGACTGTTGGTCACTTGCATATCGGCAGAGAGCCTGGCATCCCAGCGGCTGGAGTTGTTTTTCTGCCGTTGCAACTACAACCTAGACCAGGGGTAGGCAACTCCAGTCCTCGAGAGCCGGTGTCCTGCAGGTGTTAGGACTTTTCCTGCTGCAACACACCTGACTTCAATCAGTGGGTAATTAGCAGACTTGTGCAGCCAAGCTCTGGAAATCAGGTGGTGTGTTGAAGCAGGGAAGCCCTGAAGACCTGCAGGATGCCGGCTCTCGAGGACCGGAGTTGCCTACCCCTGACCTAGACACACGTGATGTCACTGTTCTGTTCGTATTCCATATTCAACCTTTAATTAATGCTTATTAGGCTGTTAAAAAAAAGAAAAGAAAATATTGTAATATTTCAGTGTATCGATATTTTTCCCCATCCCTAGTCTTTAGAAGTTTAAAGTCTGTAAAAAAGAAGTTTTTGAAGAAGAAATTGTTTTTGGTTTTCTTAGACTTTAGAAACAGCGGGCTGATCGGTTAAATATCATTAAAATATCAGTGGGGTGGCTGATGTCCGATACTCAGTTTTAAGGCTGATATAAGCCGATACCAATAGGGCGCGATTATCTCGTGCCTCCCTGTTTGAAAGTGTACTTTTAAATACTTAAAGTACTCTTGTTTGTGTACTGCCAGTACATTGGTATCTACTTGGTAAATAAAAGTACACTTGGAGGATTTACTTTACTATACTTGAGTACACTTAATGACGTACTTAAGGAATACTTCTTTTTGGTAAGGGTCACCTGTAAAATGAGGCCCTACGTCAAAAAACCTGAACTTCCCCTTTAAAGAATAGAGTAACCATGGCAACGGTTAAAGCAGTTGCATTTTGTCTCCTAACAGACAGATGTGTGTGGACTCACCTGAGGCCAGGATTACACTTACCAGCTGTAGAGGCATGGCAGCGATCTGATGTCAGTCATCCTCCCTGTACGGCTCATCTGCTGCTTCCCTCCCTACCATCCGAGCCGGACACAAACAGCTTTCTCCGGGCAGAAACTAGATCCTCCTGGATTTACCAGTGGGTAAACATTAACCGTGTCAGCAGAGAGGGTGACTTTCCTGCTCTCATGGGGTAAAAATAAATAAATAAAAGAATAAATAGGAACCATGAAGCTGAGTCTTTTGCAAACTCTAGTGGAAGTTCTGGGTGGTGCAGAAAGAATGAGCTGCTACACACATCAACGGCTTCCATGACCTCAAACTACCATGCTTTACTATTAGACTCTGTTCTTTACAGTGAATGTAGTTGAGAGTCTGCAGACCTCCTTCTACTCATCCGGAGCAGGTTGGACCAACCACAGCGGCGTTCAGCTGCTGCTTCTGACCTCCTACACATGAGCTGTTGCTTACTCAGCTCTCTGCTGCGCAATCTGGATTTCTGGCTCCATTTGAGACCAAATGAATGAAAGAAAAGGCAAAAGGTGTGAAATGCACTGAAAAAAGAAAATACTTGAACCAACTTAACTGAATTGTTTCAATTATAAAACCTAAATGAATTAAAGGATAACTTTCTTTTTTTCAAGGAGTTTTACTGCGGATAATGTCTTATAAAGTGACTGCCTCATCTCTGCCATTTTACAGGATGTACACTGAAGGGTGACTCAACGTAATATCTTCCAAAGGACTCAAAGTGATGCAGAAACTTTATCGGTGAGTAAATGCAGGTATAAACTCCTAAAAACAAGATCCAGGTTGAAAAAAAAAAAACGTATTAAGTTCTTTAAAATAAAGTCAAAGGTGTCATGACCAAGTGTTTTACAAACACAATCCTTTTTAGATTATCTTCTTCAATCTTCTTCAATCTTCAACTGAACATGTTCTTCAATAGGTTCAGTTCCCTTAACAGTTACCATTGTTAGTTACCAGTTCAGTTACCATAACAACTCACGTACTCAAGTCTAGGTCTTTGGTCAAGGCGGTAGCAGTAGATAGGATCATATGCACCACTCTAACCAATCCTGCTGAAGACAAATGTTAGAACCACCCACCTCATTAGCATATGGAGACAGAAATGCAGAAATAAATAAATGTGTAAATAAATAAATATAGAAATAAATGAATGTAAAAAAATAAACAAATGAATAAATACATAAATGTATAAATGCACAAAAAGGAGAAAATGCATGAATAAATACATAAATAGATAGACAAATACAAGTTAAAAAAAATAAATTGGCATTTTTTTATGACCAAAATATGTTTATTTATTGATTGGTTTATGCATTTCTACATTTATTTGTGTATTTATTTATTTTTATATTTATTCATTTATTTATTTATACATTTATATGTGCATTTATTTATTTATATGTGTATTTATTTATCTATATATTTTTTTTTGTTTTGTCATTTTTCATCCCTCATAACCTCATACTGTAATGTGACTGGTTGAGTTGCAGCAACTCATATTCATAAAGAATGTAACATGGAACAACAACATCAACATCTTTGTCCAAACCTCTTATTTTTGTTCGGAGGCAGTGCAAAGCAAAAGTAGTCCATGTTTTACCTGATGGAGACATTGTGGAGGTGGTTTGTGAGGAAGCTGCGGTGGTTCTACTGAGCAGCTGAACAGACCCTAAAAAACACGGGGAGATCGTGGCCACTTATACAAGTGTTTAGGTGAAAGCTGTCATTGAAATATTACAGTGATCTGACATAATTGTTTGTAGGAGACTCCTGCTGAGTGAGGCTGCAGTCAAGACTGTTTAAACAGAACTAGTTGATCATCTGTAACTAAAAGGGTAACTTAATGGGGGGCAGGAATTAAGGAGGGTGGAGGTACAGCATATATTCAAAAAACAATAATCCAAGCTGTGTAATTTAAGACATAGAAAGATAATATATTAGTTTAATAAGATCACCATTAAGCACTGGACTGTTAACCTGGTTTCTCCTCCTGTTGTCCTGCATTCCAGTTTTAATAAAATCAGAGGAAAAAATGGAAACATTTTGGCACCTTTATTATTATTATCATTAATTATTTATGATTTATTCATCAATTTATTTATTTACTTGTCCTGTCCAGCATGGCAGCAGCAGAATGATGATCTAGCTGCTTTATTGTGTTGAACAGATTTACTTTGCCAAGAGGAGCTTTATGAATATAAGGCTGCTCTTGATATTCTGAGGTTACTCATACAAATATAGGAATCACATATGTTAATGTAAGTGATTTGTAGTTTTTTTTAGTTTGATAGTTTTGTTATCCACTTTGCAACTGGCAGTAAGGGACAATTATATGTAATTTCTGTGTAAATGTTATGTTTAAATAAGAAGTTGAAAACATCTTAATTCAAATTCTTCATAGTATTGTACTTGTACTGTAATAGTCCAGTTATCTTGCAGGTATAGACAGAGCAGCACTTTGCTTAACCTACTCACCGAAGCATCAGCTGATTACTCCCTCCCTGGCGGTTCCTACACTCCCGTCTCCAGCTGCACGTCAGGGCAGTGACGTGACCAGCTGTAACGTTATCTAAATTATTATTTCCTTTTATTTATTGTTTTTGGCATCACCAACAAACTTAAACTCAACAAGAATAAATAAAAATAAAATAAAATAAATTAAAAAACATAATTAAAAAAAAAAAGGAGACAAAGGGGCACTTTGGGCACCAAGGGGTAAAGGGGCAGGTGCTCAAGCCCCCTCCACACCCCCATCTGCACGTGGATGCCGGTTCTCCATCACCTTTTAACACCAGCCTGAGACAGAACAGAGTTCCTGTGCTGTGGAAAACATCCTGTCTTGTTCCTGTCCCTAAAAAACCACAACCAGCAGAACCAAATGACTACAGACCAGAACCAGAACCAGAACCAGGACCAGAACCAGAACCAGAACCAGAACCAGAACCAGGACCAGAACCAGAACCAGATGACTACAGACCAGTTGCTCTGACATCTCACATCATGAAAGTCCTGGAGAGACTCTTACTGGCTCGCCTAAACAGGCAAGTGAACACCTTTCAGGACCCATTACAGTTCACATATCGTAATGGGCTTGGAGTTGAAGACGCCATCATCTTCCTGCTTCAGAGAGCCCACTCTCATCTGGACCAGTCAGGCAGCACTTTGAGGGTCATGTTCTTTGATTTTTCAAGTGCCTTTAATACTATTCAGCTGCTTTGCTATGTCAGAAGCTCCATAACTTCCAGGTGGATCCTCCACAACCACCTGGATTTACGACTACCTAACAAACAGACCACAGTTTGTGAGACTGAAAGGTTGTGTGTCTGAGATGGTGATCAGCAGCACTGGAGCACCACAAGGAACTGTACTCTCACCATTCCTCTTTACACTGTACACCTCAGACTTCCAGTACAACTCTGAGTCCTGTCATCTGCAGAAATACTCTGATGACTCTGCAGTTGTGGGGTGTATCAGTGTTGGACAAGAAGCGAGTACGAAGCATTATCCTCAATTTTTGTTTGTCACGAGAATACGCACGAGAATTAGACCTGTCTGTAAGCACGTTAACAAGGCAACCGTCAAAGCCAAAACAAAGTTTAATCAGGAAAGACCAAGTGAAGGAAATGATGTCCCAACAGAGAAAAACATGATAAAAACGTAACGGTACGGTTGATAGAGAGGATCCAGAGTAAAAGGGCTGGACTCTGATGAATATAAGGAGCGGACGTCTGACGTGAAGTTAACCAAACAGCAACAACTCTGTTAGCTTTTGTAGCTACATCAGCAGCTTGTCTCCATTCGTATACCATTGTTAACTTAAGATAAACGATAAGTTACACAAGCAGCAACACTTACCGACTGCACATTCTCACTGAATAAATATAATCCACTGGTCCCTGGTAGTGCTGTCCCTCCTGTTAAAGCACTGAAAACTGCTGAATTTCTGCCAAAGCAATTCAGCACGGCAGTCCCCCCCCCCCCCCCCCTACCTTTTCTCTCTGACAAAGCTGGTCATTAATCGCCACTCCGTGGCCACTAATCAGCTGATTTCAGGTGGCGCTAAAGAGGCTAGCTTAGCAGCTAGGAGCATCTGTGGATCATGTCATCCCCAGAGGAAAAAGAAAATGGCGTACTGTTGTAGCCAATTCTGATGTGAAGAAAGCCTGCACTCAAAGACGAAGCCACTTTCACTCTCTGGAGTGACATTTTAACTGAGGTCCTATTCCAATACATGTTTTAACATGAAAAAGTGGGATTTCCGGGTGATGACTGCTTTTATAAGTCAGATTAACACATTTGATTTAAGTCACATGTACTTAATAAATTAATAATCCTCAAATCGAAATGAAATGAAAAATACTTTATTTGTGCCAGATGGGAAATTCAATATTGTAAAAGGCTCACTCTCTTTTTTCCCCTTACCTGAACAATATAACATATATACAAAATATACAACAATAGTCAGTCAGTCTTGTTCTTCAGGGTGATGCTGCTGGGAGGAATGAATTTCTGCATCTCTCCGTTCTACAGAGAACCTGACGCAGCCTCCCACTGAACACATTGTTGATTCTTCATCATGTTGTGGAGAGGAGGAAGAATCCTCCATCATCTTCATCAGCTTATGCAGTATTCTTTTCTGAACGATCAGCTCCAGCGGCTCCAGAGTTATCCTCAGCACATAACCTGGTTTCTTGATCATCTTGTTTAGTTTCTTCAAGTCTCTGATTCTGATGCTGCTTCCCCAGCAGATGCTGCAAAGCTGATGTCACTTTCCACAACAGACTTGTAGAAGATCTGCAACATGTTGGTGCAGACGTTGAATGATCTCAGCTTCCTTAAGAAGTAGAGTCTGCTCTGACCTTTCTTGTAGATGTAGTCACTGTTGCATTTCCGGTCGAGTCTGTTGTCCAGCTGAACTCCAGGTATTTGTAGTTCTCCACCACCTCCACCTCCTCTTCCAGGATGTAGACAGGACTATGCTGCTTATTCTTGCTCCTCCTGAAGTCAACAATCATCTCTTTAGTCTTGCTGGTATCTAAGATGAGCTGATTGTTACCATTTCTAAACTGACTGACCAGTTCCCTGTACTCAACTTCTTGTCCATCACTGATACACCCCACAACTGCAGAGTCATCAGAGTATTTCTGCAGATGACAGGATCAGAGTTGTACTGGAAGTCTGAGGTGTACAGTGTGAAGAGGAATGGTGAGAGTACAGTCCCTTGTGGTGCTCCAGTGCTGCTGATCACCATCTCACACAACCTTTCAGTCTCACAAACTGTGGTCTGTTTGTTAGGTAGTCATAAATCTAGGTGGTTGTGGAAGATCCACCTGGAAGTTATAGAGCTTAACATTTTGCATTAATCCAACTTATAATGAAGGCAAATCGAGTTAGAAGTTTTAATTTTGCCCAACTCAGTAATTTGCCTAACACAAAAGTAAAATATTGCTCTGTTGTAACCTAATAATTTATTGAAAAAATACTTTCCATACACTAAATAGAATTGATCCTTTTGCTCTTAACGCATACAGCATATGCAACAGAGCAGATCCAGTCTGTGACAAAACAGCAACATCAGTAGAAGCCCAAGTCTTGTTGGCTCCATCTTAGACGACACCACACTGTAAAAAGAGTATTTGGTATAGTAAAACCTCACCAGGAGGCATTCTGACCAGATGCCCGAGCCACCTCATCTGGCTCCTCTCTATACGGAGGAGCAGCGGCTCTACTTTAAGTCCCTCCCGGATGACCGAGCTCCTCCCCCATCTCTAAGGGAGAGCCCGGCCAGCCAGCGAAGAAAACTCATTTCGGCCGCTTGTACCCGCGATCTCGTTCTTTCGGTCATGACCAACAGCTCATGGCCATAGGTGAGGGTAGGAACCTAGATTGACCGGTAAATCGTGAGCTTTGCCTTCTGGTTCAGCTCCTTCTTCACTACGACGGGCCGATGCAGAGTCTTCATCACTGCAGATGCCGCACTGATCCGTCTGTCCATCTCCCGCTCCATTCTTTCCTCACTCGTGAACTGAACCCCGAGATACTTGAACTCCTCCACCTGGGACAAGACCTCGCTCCAGACCCGTAGAGGAGACTCCACCCTTTTCCGGGTGAGGACCATAGTCTTGGATTTGGAGGTGCAGATTTTAATCCCAGCCGCTTTACACTCGGCTGCAAATCGCTCCAGCGAGAGCTGGCGATCACGGCCCGATGACACCAAGAGATCTTATGTTTTTGAGTCAAAACAACTCAAAAACCTCCCTCTCTAATCTGAAATAAATTTTCACTTTCACTCAAAGTTAGGAATGCACGATATGATTGGCCCCCTATCTGTATCGGCCTATATCAGCCTTATCGGACATCAGTCACCCCACCGATATTTAACCAATCAGCCCGCTGTTTCTAAAGTCTAAAAAAAACAACTTCTTCTTCAAAGACTTCTTTTTTACAAACCCATAAAACTTCTAAAGACTAGGGGTGGGAAAAAAATATCAATACACTTAAAGATGGCTATATTTTCATATGTTAAAATCATATTAACATTTAAAAACGCAGTATCGGTCTATTTTACCAATGAAAATCTCACAATATTTCATCGTTCTGTTGTGAAATCTCGCGAGAAATCACAAAAACTGTGCTATTATGTGCTATTATGGTATGCTGATATCATGTTGATATCTAAAAATGCAGTATCGGTCGAATTTACTAATGAAATCTTGCAATATTTGATCATTCTGTCACAAAGTCTCGTGAGAATTTTTGAAATATGTGATTTTGTAACAGAACAATGAAACCTCGCAAGATTTTGTAAGTAAAATAGATCGAAACCACGTTTTAAATGTCAATATGACATCGGCACATGAAAATATTGCGATATTTCAGTGTGTCAATATTTTTTCCCACACCTACTCTAAAGAAGTTTTAAAGTCTGTAAAAAAACAAGTTTTTAGAAGAAGGTTTTTTTTTTGTTTGTTTGTTTGGTTTTTTTTAAGACTTTAGAAATAGCAGGCTGATCGGTTAAATATCAGTGGGGTGGCCGATGTCCGATACTCAGTTTTAAGACAGATATAGGCCGATACCGATAGGGGGACGATTATATTGTGCATATTTATGTATATATATATATATATGCATATATATTGGGGATGTGCACAACTAATTGATTAATCGATTAGTCGAAACGGCGCAAAAGTCGACATTTGTTTTTAAAAGTGTTTTTTTATGAATTATGATTCATTAAGCAGACACATGCTGCTGTATACAGCGTTGGTCAAATAACAGCGCGGGCCCTTTAAGAAGGAGTGATGACGTGTAGCACTGTGTCCAATCAGCTGGCGTGCTGCACTGTGAATGCCCGCCAGTCAGAGTGGGGAGGCAGCGGCGGTGGCGGCACCAGGGACGGAAGAGACGTCGCAGCAGAGGGAGAAGCTGTGGGAAACTGTTTAGCATGAATGTTTTCATTGTCAGCTTCACCAGTAAACTCCCCACGCTCTTGTAGCCGCAGCTAGCCCAGCAAACACAAGACGTCATTTCAACATTGTTTTTTGGGCTAAATCTGGTCGGTCCGTCATAGTCATATTTAAGCCTGAAAATAGACGTTGAAAGTGGAGCTGAGTTTGGACCGTCTGATTTTGTCCAAATTTAGCCCAAAATTAGACGTTGAAAAGTCGTCGAAAAACGTCTTTTCAACGTCTAATTGAAAGACGGCTTTTCACCTTTCACTTTTCAACCAAATCAGAACGTTGTTTCAACGTTTTCAACAGATGGACATGATGTCTTTTCAACGTCTTTTCAGCCGAATTTTGCTGGGTGGGAGAAGAGCTGGTCTGCTTCACTACTGCAGGTAAAGTGGAGGGAGTTACCCTGGAGCATCACCTAGCCTCTGCCTCAGGGATTTAACAGCTGTTTATGTTGGAGCTTTCACCGTGGAGACCAGACAGAGCAGCACAGTTACAGATCTGGGCATGAAAGAGTTCCTCCTTTTTTTCTGCCAGAAGTGGTGCACTCATAGTGCACCATTACTGCACTATCACTGGCTGAACGATTTGTCCCAAATACGCCATCACGTACGGTGTCCAAACTTGGCGTGTGGAAACATCCTTGTTCTGGGCGTTCATTTATGCTCTTGAAATCTCTGTGCGATTAAATTAGCAGACAAGTCGCTGGTAAGTGGTTGACAGTCGGCTGAAAGGGGAACTTTTTCATGCCCAGATCTGTACTAAGCCGTCATAGAAATGTTGCTTCTGGAGCAAAAAGACCAGACTGGAAGATGAGGAAAATAACTGGTTTTGTTGCTACTTAATGCTCCTGTGGATCGGAATGCTAACTCCACGCAGCATCATGCTAAGTAAACACCAGCGCTACTAGCAGCTGCCACATGAGCGCAGACAGTTCAGTTCAGTCCCAGTTCTATCCCATCCTCCCTGATCTACTTTCACTACTGTACAATAAAGCACACTAGAGCCACACAATGATAATATAAAACAAACAAGATAGACAAAACTGCTGTATGGAACACACCCAATATACTAGTTGACTTTGAAAAATTACCTAAAATGCCTATATATATACATATATATATATATATATATATATATATATATATATATACACACACACTGCCTGGCCAAAAAAAAAAAGTTGCCACCAAAAAAAAAGGTCATTTACTCTAATACTTTGTTGGACCGACTTTAGCTTTTAACTTTAGCTTTAACACTTTAACACATTCGCTGGGGCATTGTTTCGATAAGCTTCTACAATGTCAAAAGATTTATGTCCATCCAGTGTTGCATTAATTTTTCACCAAGATCTTGCATTGATGATGGTAGAGTCTGACAGCATGCAAAGCCCTCTCTAGCACATCCCAAGCTTTCTCAATGGGGTTGAGGTCTGGACTCTGTGGGGGCCAATCCATGTGTGAAAATGATGTCATGCTCCCTGAACCATCTTTCACAATTTGAGCTCGATGAATCCTGGTATTGTCATCTTGGAATATGGCCGTGCCATCAGGGAAGAAAAAGTCCATTGATGGAATAACCTGCTCACTCAGTATATTCAGGTAGTCAGTTGACCTAATTCTTTGAGCTCATACTGTTGCTGAACCAGGACCTGAGCAACTGCAGCAACCCCCAGATCATCACACTGCCCCCACAGGCTCATACAGTAGCACAAGGCATGATGGGTGCATCACTTCACCTGCCTCTTCTTACTTACCTGATTCGCCCATCACTCTGGAACAGGAGTAAATCTGGACTCATCAGACCACATGACCTTCTTCCATTGCTCCACAGTCCAATCTTTATGCTCCCTAGCAAACTGAAGCCTTTTTCCGGTTAGCCTCACTGATTAGTGGCTTTCTTACGGCTACACAGCTGTTCAGTCCCAATCCTTGAGTTCCCTTCGCATTGTGCGTGTGGAAATGCTCTTGCTTTCAGTATCAAACATAGCCCTGAGTTCTACTGTTGTTTTTCTTTGATTTGATCTCACCACACGTTTAAGTGATCGCCGATCACGATCATTCAGGATTTTTTTCCAGCCACATTTCTTCCTTGAAGATGATGGGTCCTCACTATCCTTCCAGTTTTTATAATGCGTTGGACAGTTCTTAACCCAGTTTTAGTTTCCCGTTTTTCTTCAATCACTTTAGATGTTTTCTCTGCTTGATGCCAATGATTTGACCCTCCCTCATGACTGAGACTAACATCTTTTCCACGACCACAGGATGTGTCTTTCGACATGGTTGTTTAGAAAATGAGAAGCAAGTCATTTCAGTGGCCAGTTGGGTGTTAAATACAGTGGATTGCAAAAGTATTCATACCTATGACCAAAACTCAATTGCTCAGAACAGAACAAAGCAAAAGTGAGTTTCACCTTTTTATATTAAAGGAAATGGCACAAACACAACAATCCATCACTGTTTTTGTTCGTAAGCACTCTTTACTATGAATAGGTTGTATAAGTCTGTATTTCATTGTTGCAAAAGTATTCACACCCGTGCACCAAAGATGTTATTTTGAGTCGAAAATGATTGCACACTATAAACTATTGCCTCACAGTGTCACAGGGCGGTATTCAGTCCCAGGTGATTTGTATATCCTTGATTGCTCCCCATAATTAGTGCCCAATAGGGGATTATCACGCTTCCGCGTTCCGGTTTCCGGAAGTTGAAACATTTGGCACTTCCTCTTCCGGGCCATGTTAACATCAGCCGTTCCTGCTCCGTTATACTGTTTAAATCGGATAAACTCCAAACATATTTAAGTTTTCATTCTAGACTGAAGGTGATACTGGATCAAAAGCTGGATCAAAGCGATCGATTTGCCGCGGTGAAGGGCCGAACTTTATAATAAAACACACGTTTGTTTGTCCCCGGTGGGGCACAACACCGGCACTTCACAGCATGCTAGCATTAGCCAGCTAACGTTTACTGACGTGCTTAACATTGTGCGTCTTAAAAGACACAAACATCTGAAAATCGGGTCTGTACCCCCCCGTTTCCAGTGGAACAACTAGGGACTGCCAAGAAAGGAGACGCTTTCAGATGCTTGTGTGTTTTCAGCCGCACAAAGTTAGGCACGTCATCGAGCTGGCTAATGCTAACCTGCTAACACGACTGCGCAGTCCGCCGGCCACAAACAAACGTGTGTCGTTTTATTATAAAGTTCGGTCCTTCACCGCGGCGAATGCCAAGTTTTTCATTCCAGACTTAAGCATGCTTAGGAATAAGTTGGAATGAAAACTTGGCCGATTGCCGCGTTTATGGACCGATTTACAATAAATTGACACAGATGTTTGTAGCTGGCGGACTATGTGTTAGCAGGTTAGCATTAGCCAGCTTGATAACGTGCCTAACTTTGGGCGGCTGAAAACACACAATCATCTGAAAGCGTCTCCTTTCTTGGCAGTCCCCAGTTGTTCCACTGGAAACGGGGAGGTACAGACTCGATTTTCAGATGTTTGTGTGTTTTAAGACGCACAATGTTAAGCACGTCAGTAAACGTTAGCTGGCTAATGCTAGCATGCTGTGAAGTGCCGGTGTTGTGCCCCACCGGGGATAAACAAACGTGTGTTTTATTATAAAGTTCGGCCCTTCACCGCGGCAAATCGATCGCTTTGATCCAGCTTTTGATCCAGTATCACTTCAGTTTAGAATGAAAACTTAAGTATGTTTGGAGTTTATCCGATTTAAACAGTATAACAGAGCAGGAACGGCTGTGGTCAACATGGCCCGGAAGAGGAAGTGTCAAAAGCCGGCAACTTCCGGTAAGCGTGATAATCCCCTATAGTCACCTGTCCACAGTCATCCCATGCTTGTCAGCAGACAACAGTCATGAAGTCCAAGGAGCTCTCAGAAGACCTCAGAAAGAAAGTTGTAGAGAAGCATAGAGATGGGCAAAGCTATGCAGCCATCGCAAGTTCACTCAATGTGCCAAAAAGTACTGTTGCATCACTGATCCAGAAGTGGAAGCGCCACAGTACCACTGTGAACCTCCAAAGAACAGGGCGCCCCTCCAAGATCACGGCAAAAGGCAAAAGGAAATTACTCAGGGAAGCCAGAGCAAACCCCTCCGTCACTCTTGAAGACCTGAAGAAGTCTCTCCAGGGTGCTGGGACTAACGTACACAAGTCCACAATATCCCGCACTTTACACAAGGAAGGTCTCTATGGGCGTGTTGCAAAGAAGAAGCCATATCTGAAGAAACATCTCAAGGCTCGTTTGCAGTATGCCACCACACACGTAGGAACGTGTGATCTGGTCAGATGAAACCAAAATAGAACTTTTTGGCCTGAACGCCAAGAAGTACGTTTGGCGCAAAGCCAACACAGCTGATGATCCAGCTCATACCATCCCTGCCGTGAAACATGGAGGTGGGAATATAATGCTATGGGGCTGTTTCTCTTCCTCCGGTCCTGGTGAGCTTGTCCGTGTGCAAGGGATTATGAATAGTGCAAAATACATCAACATCCTGGAGGAAAACGTCCTCAAATCTACAAAAAGCCTGAAGCTTGGGAGGAAGTTCACCTTTTCAACAGGATAATGATCCAAAACATACGGCTCGAGTGACACAAGAATGGTTCAGGAAGAAGAAAGTGAAGGTTCTAGACTGGCCCAGTCAAAGCCCAGATCTCAACCCAATAGAAAACCTGTGGAGGGATCTGAAGATTGCTGTCCACCGAAGGTCACCAAGTAACCTGACTCAGCTGGAGCAGTATTGCAAAGAGGAGAGGGCGAAACTGTCCAAGGACCACTGCACAAAACTCATTGCTGGCTATCCAAAGCGATTGGTAGCTGTTATTGCTGCCAAAGGAGCTGCAACCAAGTACTGATTGTGACTTAATGACTTAGTGTGAATACTTTTGCAACAATGACATACAAACTTATGCAACCTATTCATAGTAAAGAGCGCTTACGAACAAGAACAGTGATGGATTGTTGAGTTTGTGCTATTTCCTTTCATATAAAAAGGTGAAACCCACTTTTGCTTTGTTCTTTTCTGAGCAATTTAGTTTTGGTCATGGGTATGAATACTTTTGCAAGCCACTGTAACTTGTTGCCAGCTGAAAGATAATCACCCATGCAGTAATTATCCAATAGGGAGGCTCGTACCTATTTGCTTAGTTAAATCCAGGTGGCGACTTTTTTTTGGGCCAGGCAGTGTATATATACACACATATATATGAAGAGTTTTTCGTCGCTGTCGGGTACAAACCTCCTATCTCCATTTGACATAATTAACACCCTCTACATCATGTGAGTGTAGATTTGGTGAAAATATTCAAAAGTAAATGAAGATTTTCTTTGCAGAAGCAGTTAACTCCGTTATATATATGTGTGTGTATGTATCGGCGGCTGTAGCTCAGGTGGAAGAGCAGTTGTCTTTCAACCGGAGGGTTGGGGGGATCAACTCCAGGCTTCCGTAGACTACATGCTGAAGCGTTCTTTGCAAAGACACTGCAAACCCCAAGTTGCCTCCCCGATGTGCCTATCAGGGTTTGAATGTGTGTATAATTGTGTGTGTGACTGCGTGAATGTGATATATAGTGTAAAGCGCTTTGAGCGGTTAGTATGACTGGAAAAGCGCTATATAAGTACAGTCCATTTACCATATATATATATCTTTTAACCAAAAAAAGTTCCATATTCATACATTCAAGTTTTTTACTCTAAATTTTACAAACATTTCTGACAGTGTAAAGACACAGGCATGTGTTCAGCAAGAGGAACTGATTCTGGTATTTCCAAACAAACATTTTTGTGCTTTTAGCATTTTTATTTCAATGGTGGCCCCTTATTGCTAAGTGTGTCATGCTGAAGGTCTGATGAAGACATGTAACCAGGCTCGGACCCGCATCATCGTCATCATCTCCATTCAGCCTCTCCATCCTCCCCAGCTGCAGCTGCGCGCGTGGTGAACCATCACGACGTGATGGGAGTGATGTGGACCGTGATTCACTGCGAAGGAGGAGCTTGTTTTGGAGCGTGTATAGCTCCTCGGAGGAGGCTGCGCGCGCGTGGGGAGGGCAGAGAGCTGAAGAGAACGCGCGCGGTCCGTCACTTTTCGTTCTTCGGTTCAGCTTCAGGAGGGAAGACGGCAGGATGGAGCGGATGGAGTCGATGGAGCCGATCTCGGCGTGCTACACCACGGCTTACCCGGAGATCCAGCCCGACAGCGGCTACGGCTCCGGAGAGACCACCGAGAACCAGGCGAAGACCCCGCTAGCGCCGACATACGACGAGGAGCTGGTGCACAAGGTACGAAGCTTTATCCAGAGCGTGTTTGGTTCTGATCATCTGGACCTGACGCCCTCCTCCTGGATGCAGTTTCTCTGGAGTTGATCAGTTTCCAGACTTACTGCGCATCAAATCTGCTCATAAACACATCACCCCTCCGCGAGGAGCCGTCAGCTGTTCTTGCTGCTGCAGAAGGAAGCGAGCTGATTTCCTCCAGCTCCAGTTTCACGGAAAGTATTACTGCAATTACGTCTCAGCTAAACTCCAACATCACAGGATTAGTCCAAGTGCTCTCCCAGCCTCGTGCAGCAGGTCCGACCGCAGTGATCCAGACGGTAAAGAGCCTTGACTTTACTGTTGCTGGAGCAAAAGATAGAAGAAAAACTCTCTGAAGGCTCCAGAGAAATGTCCCATCTCATCTGTGCAAGGTTATAATAGTTTTGGATTTTTAATCAGTGTCAGTTTTTTTTAGTTTTGACTTTTTGATTTTCAATTATATTAGTTTTAGTTAGTTTTTTGAGCAGGTTTATTAATTCTTATTCTTTTTTTTTTTAAATGCTTTGTTTTCGTTCAGTTTTTATTAGTTTCAGGTTTTTTTTTTCTTTTGGGATGCACGATATAATCGGCCCCCTATTGGTATCGGCCTATATTGGCCTTAAAACTGAGTACTGGACATTGGCCACACTACCTATATTTAACCAGAAGCCCACTGTTTCTAAAGTCTAAAAAAAAAAAACTAAACTACTTTTTCAAAAACATCTTTTTTACAGACTTTAAAACTTCTAAAGGCTAGGGGTGGGAAAAATATCGATACACTGAAATATTGCGATATTTTCATATGCTGATATCATATTGACATTTAAAAACACTGTATCCATCTATTTTACTAATGAAATCTCGCAATATTTCATTGCTCTGTTATGAAATCTTGCGGGAATTCACGAAATCTTGTAAGATTTTGTAACAGAATGATGAAATCTCATGAGATTTTGTAAGTAAAACAGATCAATGCCACGTTTTTATATATCTGTTTGATTTCAACGTATGAAAATATTGTGATATTTCAGTGTACTGATATTTTTTCCCACCCCTACTTTTTAAAGTGTCGGAAATGAAAAAAAAAAAAAAAGTGTCGGAAAAGGATCACAAAACTGCTATTTGCAATGAATGCTATTTTCCAGCTTTAAAGGTATAGTCCGACGTTCCCCCTGAAAATAAATTGTGCAAGTGGAAATCCGTCTCAATCAGCGCCTTTGGGCCTCTACTCGTGTGCCGTGGTGCGTTTGAATGCAACTCCCTCTCCTCCTGCCTGTAATTCGCTCTTTAGCTTTGTTTTGTTGTGTTCGGGATGTTTCTGGGTGGAGATTTCTGTTTATATCAGCAGCCAATGACAGAGCTAAGGACATGACGTATGTGGGAATGAGCTCATGATTGGAGCAGACGCCAGTCACTCGAACTCTCGGAAAAAGAAAGAAAGAAAGAAAAACTGGCGGATGCACCAAAGGAAAGGTAAGCGCTTTAGATAATGCAAGTTGGAAAACCAGGGCTAATATTAGTTTGGCTTTTACCCGCTTCTGAGCTCTGAAGGAGTCATTGAAGCTGAATAGTTTGAAGAACGAGGCGGCCATTAGCCTGGGAGGGAGGGGCGCTAAGTTTGAATGCTACTGTTTGCAAACAGAGACGGAGGGGGAACTTCGGACTCTACCTTCAATATCGGTATTGATGTCAGTTATCGGCCACGTGAGTCCTCCTGAGACCCTGCGTGCACATACGAGGACATTTTTACTTCCCTCCACCATATGCTTCATTCCACATAACTTAGACCTGTTGTCCTTAAATGTGGACACTTTTAGCTTCCACCTAGTGGCTGCATTTATCACAATGCACGACTCTGTCAAGCCACAAGAAGGCGCACAAATTTGTGAAAAGCTAAAAGTGCACTTTTCAGATGAAAAGTTAAAAATCTAAGAGATAACAGTGATGTTTGTGCTAAAATATGTATATTTGAAGAAAGTAATGTCTATAATTTCATGTGGTATGCAATTTAAAAAAAAATGTATAACAAGTACTTTACAAAACAAAGTTAAATGTCATGTACTCGTATGAGGACTTTGGGACAAACTTTACAATATATGACCACATATGCAGAGTAAAAGAAAGTAGAATATTTTAGACAGACTGGGTAGTTTTGTGCATCAATTCTAAGTTTCTAAATAATATCAGATGTTAGTTACATCCAGTAAAGCTATATTGGATCATCAAGGCCCTCCAAAAGCTGCCTAGTGGTAAATCTGTGAAATCGCTTGGAAGACGAACATCAGCATCATCAGAGATGATGGAAAGGTGGTTAAGAAAGGTGATCTGACAACAAACCAAGTTTGATGACATCATCTGTTCATGCTGAACAATCTGAGTCATCTGCAGCAGAGACGCAGGTCTGACAGAGACGCACAATACGAGAGTATCATGTGATTATGTTGTATACTAGTACATGCTCGTACATACTAGTACGTGCTCGTACATACTAGTACATGCTCGTACATACTAGTACATGCTCGTACATACTAGTACATGCTCGTACATACTAGTACATACTAGTACATGCTCGTACATACTAGTACATGCTCGTACATACTAGTACATACTAGTACATGCTCGTACATACTAGTACATGCTGGTGGGCGGTGTTGACTTGGTAGATGGGGTGATGAATTCCTACTGAATGAATGTCCAAAAAGTAAGTGGACAATTCAAATAATGATTCACTTCTTGGACCTTGATAATCTAGCAGCTGCTTCTTGTGTCGCCATGACAACATTGAAAGTTTTACACCAGGACTCTCGTACATTTGCTTGAATTCTGCATGATGGTGTCTCAGGTAATTTAGGTGTAACAGTGATGATGTTACTCAAGAACAAGAGACAGACCATAAAATAAATAAAAATAATAAAAATATCTTTCATGCCACAGTTTGCACAATATTTGCAAAATACCTTCCCGAGCTTCTAGAAACAAAGCAAGAAATTCTGCTTCAACCGTGAAAACTCAGTGGAGCGTCAGATCCCAAATCCACTAATTGCAAAAATGGAAAAATACAAGGATACATATGAATATCAGAATCATGGGGAAAAGTGTTTACTGTTGTTCCCCTTGTCGTGCATAAGAATAAAAGTATGCATATACTTTTCATCAAAGAGTCTAAAAAGGGTTTGTGATGAAAAAAAACATCAGTTCATTCTCATTTGCAGTCTGAGTCAAATAAATCTGTCAAATGTGAGAACTTCTGCTCTTTTTCATTTGGATATTGAGGTGGCTCCATCACATTTTTTCATTTTTGCAGCTTTCCTGAGCTTCTCCACCTGAACAATCAAACGCAGTGTGATGTAAAGGGCTGTACAGGAACGACAAGTGTGCAGGTGAAATGTGATATTTTCTTGAACTGCAATCACAACTTAATTGTTCTGTTACATTTAACACTTAGGGCCTGATTTACAAAAGACTCCAAATTGCGAGTCTAATGTCTTTGCCTCGCAAAAAAAATAGCGTGCGCTGTCATTTTAGCGTTTGCGGGTGATCTACAAAGATTACACGCGCAATCTGTAACAGGCGCAAACAGCAGGATTTAAATGAGGATTTAGCGTGCGCTCTCCCTGCGCCACGGAAAGTTCAGAAGAGCATGTGGTAAACGCAAAATGAAATTCATCCGGATAGAGAGATGTTAGTTTCAGAGATATAATGAGGCAAATAAAAAACAGAATATAAGATAAATATGAAGAGTTCATTTGCAAAAAAAAAGACAAACGCCATTTAGAAAAAACGGAGTTAACTGCTTTTGCAAATAAACTCTTCATTTACTTTTTGAATATTTTCAGAAAATCAAGCTCACATGAAGTAGAGGGTTTTAATGATGTAAAATGGAGATAGGACGTTTGTACCCAACAGCAACAAAAGCAGTTAACTCCGTTTTTCCACAGTGGCGTTTGTCTGTTTTTGCAAATGAACTCTTCATAATAACTATAAATAAAAATAATGCAGCAGGTTTCCCTGTGGATCGTAAGAAGAGGCCAGTTTAAGGACATGGATAAGGACACGCTGTTGAAGATGATCTGATATTACGCACAGACTGCGCGCTCTTTGGCACAATGCCAGGCGCTGGACCTGCGTAATTGCCCCCACTCCCATGCAAAACTCAGTAAAAAAAAATAGTATCATTAGTTTGTGCGACGTATTTTCACTGAGTTTTTTGTGGGGTGGGGGGCCAACTTCACGCAGGACAGCAACCTCAGAACACAGCAGCAGTCGCTGCGTGTGGAGGAGCAGGAGATGATTTTAATTTAAAAAATATGCCATTGGCAAAAAGTAAAAGAAAATAAAAAGACATAATTAATGTCAGCTTTAACTACCATGATGCTGCAGCTGCAGATGTTCTGGTTCATGACTAGAATAACCGTGTTTAACAGTGATGTTGATTGTTATTTAATTAAATAATGAAAACTTGACGTGTCGCCTGAACACATCATGAAAAATGATTCTGACCCGATGTCTGCAGTCCTGTGTGCAGCATTCTTTCAGCCATCAGTGCGTAAAGCTGCCAGTTATACCTGCTTTTCAGACGTGCTAAATTACACGCAATCTTTTGCCCCCTTTCCTTTGAATGGTTGATAGATCACATTGCGCGTGTTAAACTGAGGTTTTGCATAGTCTCCTCCCAATATTTTGCGCCTTCTGGCAGAAACGCCCTTTTTGAATATTCATCTGCAGCAGATGCGCAAAATGGACAGCGGCGCTATTTTGACCCTTGACAGGCGCAAACCTCCTTTTGCCCTGCTTTGTAAATCAGCTCTGGCGGATTATTGCGTGCGTAATGAAGATAGCGCCTGTTTTAACAAGCGCAAACCTTTCGTAAATCGGGCCCTTAGTGTTTGTCTTTTTGTGGAAGCAAACAGGAGTTTCCTTCATTGTTCCACTCTGAGGACTTTGTAATGTTATCTGTTAACATTGACCCGCTGTCCACTTATGAGGACATATTATTTTTCAGAAACTACTTATTGTACCAAAACAATTTTTTTTAATATAGTTATTATGCCCATACTCTCTTCATATGTCATGAAAGAAATAAAAATGCACAAATAAATAAAGCTCGGGTCTCAGGAGGTTAAAATATTGGCATATTGGATATCGTCCAAAATTCCAATATCGTACAGTCCTATTTTTTTTTTTAAATAAATTATACTTTTTTGTCTGGTTTGACGTTCAAAATTATCAGAAAGTCACTCGGAGTAAAACTGATAGAGCAAAGTAAAAAGATTAAATAGAAATAGATTTCACATCAACCCAAAAGGCTGATGTCTTAAACAAATTTACAAAGACTAAAACAAAGAATGTTTTTGCAATAGTTTTAGTTAGTCTTGTAAAGACACAATACAGTTAATCATTTCTTTTAAAAACTGTCATTTTTGTTTTCATTTCAGTTAAAAGAGTGATGACATAGCAGTTAAAAACTAGTTTATGTTGTTGGCATTACTGCATATGTAAATACTCCAAAGAAAAAAACGGAGTATTGTTTTGAAACACCAGACCTCACTTCCTCAGTAATGCAGTTGGGTCCGGTGATGATATGGAGCTTTACCCGGAGACCACGTTGACTTCATTTTGATTGGCTACACCTTATTTGGCTATGACCTTATTTGGAGAATCTAGGTCAAGCTGCGGTCGGACTTTGCTAAAGGCTAACTGCTAGCAACATGGGCACTTCAGACAGTGAGCTACGTTTATCAGACAAGACACCCACCCCAGGAGACGCTCAGACAGGAAGGCGAGCGAGATTCAAAACCAAAACAACACGAAGGAAGAGGAGGACATATTAGTATAAATAATAAATGAGTAGAAGCCGGATTGACTGATGAAGGGTGAGAAACGTGGCCATCATCTTGGACCAGTTACAGCTCAGTTAATAACTACTGTGGACGAGCGATGAGCTGCGCAGCATCTTCTGCTGTAATCGGCGGAGCATCGAAAGCAGCAAACTGGGAGTTACTTTTCACAAGTAAGACTGAGCATCAGTATAAATTGTGTTTAGTGGTTAAAATATTTACCGGCCCATAATAATCTGTATACCTGTGACATCATGCCAAGCGAGTCAGGCTCACTCCTGTTTGGTGGTCGCTGTTAAAGTTATGTCATGAAAATGAATATGAAACTTCATTAACCTACATAAAAATCATCTGTGTAGATGACAGCTGATATTATGACGCCGTTAACCCTTTCCGTACTGACGCAGCAAAGTCACGAGTGCCTGTGAGCGCTTTTTCACACTAGAGTGACAATATTTCACGCATCAGTGGGGTTGTTATTTTACTTATGACGGATGTATGATAATTTCCCTCAAAATACGATAATTTTGAGTCTCTGGTACGATAATTCTATATTTCCCACCTGGCAACACTGTTATTAAGTGAAACTAGGTCATGCTGCGGTCGGAGTTTGCTAAAGGCTAACTGTTAGCAACATGTGCATTTCAGACAGTGAGCTACGTTTATCAGACAAGACAGCATTTAGAAAATAAATAAACTTACAGGTAATGACAAGGTTGTGAGCCCCCTCCCTCAGTGTTGCTGCAGAAGTTTGCTTTTCAATCAATCAATCAATCAACTTTTATTTGTATAGCCCTTTACAATAACCAGAATGGTACTCAAAGTGCTTCACAATTAAGCCATAAAAGTACATCAATACATAAAACAGAAAAATCAATAAAACAGGATAGGAAAGGAATAAGAAGTAACTGGGAAGTGCCATAGCGCTGCAGGGTTTTCCCATTTGATCTCATGGGCAAGTATAACTGCAAATCATCAGCATAAAAGTGAAAAGACAGATCGTGTTTTCTGATGATTGATCCCAGAGGTAACAAATACAAAGAAAAGAGAATGGGGCCGAGAATTGATCCTTGCGGCACCCCACAGGATAGGGATGCATGTGAGGAGCAGAGATCACCGATCATAACTGAAAAGCTCCTATTTCCAGCTTTTAAATCCATTTGTTTGAAAACCCAGACCTGACTGCAGAGAAGTTACTACTAGCTCCATACACGAAGCTGAATCAGACAGGGAGGGGAGGGGGGGAGCGGACGGTGCATAAACAGTTAGGAGAGGGGGGGTGAGTTTACTTGAGAGTGTGCTCTTATTGGAGCAATTAAATTACGTAGAATGATAGAACTACGTAGAATGATGGAACTTAGAATTGGTAGAATGATAGAACTACGTAGAATGATAGAACTACGTAGAATGATGGAACTACGTAGAATGATGAAACTACGTAGAATGATAGAACTACGTAGAATGATAGAACTACGTAGAATGATAGAACTATGTAGAATGATAGCCTGCTGTCTGATTCAACTGTTTCTGAGCAGAGAGACAAAGCTGACAGACCATAAACAGGAACTTTGTTTCTCACTCTGGACATTCACATGGCCTCATCAGTGCAACAGATTATATTATACCCCCAAAACCCCAGAAAAGTGAAATTTGATGTCATGGCACCTTTAACGCAAATGTGTTTTCAATTTTAGTTTTCGTTTCTACGTTAGTTTCAGTTAACTATAATAACCTTGCATCTGTGTAGCAGGAACAGCTGACAGAGCTGTCAGTCATACAGTTAATTATTCAAACCCTCCAATTAAAAAAGCAAATTAAAACAAATACATAAAAATCAGCTGTCAGTGAGATAAGTTAAAATTGAAAAAAAAGTAATAATAAATAAAAGGAGGACTGTAACTTGCTTTGATATAAGCTCATTTGTGGTGGTCTCCACTCTGCAGTGGCCTACTTCCATGTTAAACATCCACGAGTGAGATTAGTGTCAGCTCTGATAGCAGTTAATGTGCTGTTCCTGAGAAATGATGATGTCCCTCAGGGCAGGACGGTTTAATACCAAGTTCAGTATGAGACATTGTCCCAGAAGTCTGTGGTTGGATGAGACATCAGGGTTCTTCTTCTAATTTAACCAAAGCACTTTGGCTAAAACCTCTAATGGACTTACTGTAGAAGTCTGGATAAATGTGTTTGTGGTTCAGTTTTCTCTTTCTGCATTCCTGGAGCCCACTTCACTTTACTGCTTCTGTGGCACAAAATGTTGAATTAGATATTTGAGAGCAGACAAGATTAGGGATGCACGATATTGGAATTTTGGGCGATATCCGATATGCCAATATTTTAAAACTCGTGGCCGATAACCGATATCGATACCAATATTAAAGCTGAAAAAAATAAGCAGTCATAGCAAATAGGAGTTTTGTTATCTATTTCCGACACTTAAAAGAAATAGGGGTGGGAAAAAATATCAATACACTGAAATATCGCAATATTTTCATACGCCAAAATCAAACAGATATTTAGAAACCCGGCATCGAACTATTTTACTTACAAAATCTCACAAGATTTCATCGTTGTGTTACAAAATATCGCAAGATTTTGTTTGCAAAATAGATCGAGACCACGTTTTTAAATGTCAATATGATATCAGCATATGAAAATGTGATATTTCACTGTATTGATATTTTTTCCCCACCTTTTAGAAGTCTTTAGAAGTTTTTAAGTCTGTAACAGGGCTCTCAAGTCTCACGCACTGAGCGTGTGACACGCATTTGAACGACTTCACACGCTCACGTGCCACACGTGCCATTTCTCACGCTGATAATTAATTTCGCCGCGTTATGAGCGGCTCGCTCGGACTGACTGCGTATGAAGCGCAGTCCCCTGCACCCTTTCAAAGGGTCGTTTTGGTCCCCTGCCCTTATTTTTACTGTCCAAAACTATTTTTCCGAGCCGTCTTTAAAGGCACCGTGAGCGCATGCATGCTAGGCCGGCAGGTGTGGATCACATACGGGAGAGAGCAGAGCTGCTGAACACTGTCAGGAAAGTTCAGCAAACCAGTCAGAGCAGCAAAAACTTCACACAGTTGTTTTTAACCCCCCAACAAACCATGTCAGTAGAAGCTGTTTCATGCAGATAATGTTAGCTAAATATGACTAGTTAACACGGACCAATACATCGTGTTAAGCTAGTTAACGATACTGTTGTTACCTACATCTCTTGCTGTTTAGTTCATGCTAGGAATAAAGCCAATCCTCCTTCATTTCTATAGAAGACTTGTGCTTATTATTGATTCCTTAATGTATTTAAAATAAATCTTTATTGCCACATTGTATGAAGCCAATCAGGCCCGACCCACTGCTGATAAATATAATGTCAGGGAAAAAATATAATATACAAACAGGATTTTATACATCCAAACTCATGATAATTGTGAAACTACATATTTATCCCTATATATATAGAAATTTGTGATTGTTGCACCTCAAATTGTCCAACTGTTGATGTCATGCATGAATATATTATTGTCAGGTGAAGGATAGTAGGGATGCAGGAGGAGATGCTGGAGGAAAAGCTGAAGGAGGTGGAGGAGAAAAGGCTGGAGGCTCACAGGTGAGGTTGAAAGAATAAACATTAGTCATGAGATGAAGCATTGTGACAAATGTTAGGAGATAATCTGGATCAGAGCTTTCAAAGTTCAAACACCTGCATCTACAGTCGTCCTCAAAATTATTCATACCCTCCATCTAAAGAAGAGGCTAAACTGACAATAGTGATTCAAATAACAAGAAACTAAAGAAACTAATAATAAAAACATTTACAAAATTATATTTTAGTTAAGTAATTTTTTTTAATTTTAGTTGAAAATTATTTTTTTAAAAAACCAACCAAACAAAAAACTGTCCCAGACACATTAGGGCACCTTTCCCATGAAATGTGGTCCAACATACCTGTCAACAAGTGCAGAAGTATTTTTGAACATTACAGAAAACACCGCATTGCAGTGATTACCATAAAGCAACCCTTACCGATGTTGCATTCTTACACTATTTTTCTAACAGGGAAAATGCTATGAATGAGGTAATGGAACTCTGAAATACAAGACAGACCCACCATTAATCAAAATAAAATATTATCCAATCTCTAAATATTCAATGAAAACCCAACCAATCCTTGAAGTGGGGTGCACCTCTAGGATTGTCCAACGGACCTCCTGTCAGACCTTTGCTTCTGCAGTGGGAGGTGGAGGGAATGAAGGGGGTGCTTAGGAGTGAGGCGGGACTGTTTATATTCAAATAATCTTGCTGTGCTTTCTAAATCAAGATCGGAAAGGTGCTAAAGTGTTGCACAACAAAGTTTTAGTTCAGGAGCCCCATCATGCTTGTTTACTTATTTTAATTTTTGTGTGTTTGTTTTTAATATTTCTTTCAAACCACAATTCAAAATCATTGTCATTATTTTCACAGAATTTCTATGTATTATTACTTTTGTCAATTTCATCTTATTTTACTGGTGACTGATTTTTTTTCTTTAATTTTAGGGTATGACCAAATTTGAGGATGACTGTACATATTTTGTCAGATGAAAGAAGCAAACTGGCCAAGTACAGGTTTTTACTCAGGCTGGTGAACTAAAAAGTCTGTAAACGTGTGAATTCATTATTTTACTGGTAAGAAATAGAAGTGAGCAACTAGCAGTGAGTTCATGAGCTGGTCAGGAACTCACAGTAGGAACATGAACTAGTTTATTTTGCAGTATTTTTGTCATTATTGCAATTACATAAATTTGAAGATGCTCATAAATATTCCACCTTTTGTTACGTTTATCTTAACTAGTTCAGCAGCTGCCAAGTTTATTAATAGTACCTGCGTTCCCCCCCCCCCCCCCACCTTTGAAATCAAAATTTCATCCTTGACTGGACGTACAGATGCGCGCAAGACCCCCCCCACTGCCTCCCTCCCAGCAATACCCCTCCCCACCTCAGTCTCGATCTCACTCCAAGTAATCTTGAAAACTTGAGCGCCCTGCTGTAAAAAAATGTTTTTGAAGAAGAAGTTTTTGTTTTTTTTAGACTTTAGAAACAGCGGGCTGATAGGTCAAATATTGGTAAAGGTGCCATGACATCAAACTTCACTTTTCTGGGGTTTTGGGTGTATAATATGATCTGTTGTGCACTGATGAGGCCAGTGAATGTCAGAGTGAGAATCAAAGTTCCTGTTTATGGTCTGTCAGCTTTGTCTCTCTGCTCAGAAACAGTTGAATCAGACAGCAGGCTATCATTCTACGTAGTTCTATCATTCTACGTAATTTAATTGCTCCAATAAGAGCACACTATCAAGTAAACAGCCCCCCCCCCCTCCCCTCTCTCTCCTAACGGTTTTTGCACTCTCCGCTCCCCCCTCCCCTCCCTGTCTGATTCAGCTTCGTGTATGGAGCTAGTAGTAACTTCTCTGCAGTCAGGTCTGGGTTTTCAAACAAATGGATTTAAAAGCAAACTTCTGCAGCAACACTGAGGGAGGGGGCCACAACCTTGTCATTACCTGTAAGTTTATTTATTTTCTAAATGCTGTCTTGTCTGATAAACGTAGCTCACTGTCTGAACTGCCCATGTTGCTAGCAGTTAGCCTTTAGCAAACTCCGACCGCAGCTTGACCTAGATTCTCCAAATAAGGTCATAGCCAAATAAGGTGTAGCCAATCAAAATGAAGTCAACGTGGTCTCCGGGTAAAGCTCCATATCATCACCGGACCCAACTGTATTACTGAGGAAGTGAGGTCTGGTGTTTCAAAACAATACTCCGCTGTAAAAAATGCCGTTTTTTTCTTTGGAGTATTTACATATAAAGTAATGCCAACAACATAAACTAGTTTTTAACTGCTATGTCATCACTCCTTTAAATACGGGTGTGGTGGCCGATGTCCAATACTCAGTTTTAAGGCCGATACAGGCCGATACTAATAGGGGGATGATTATATTCTATTTCCCTAGACAAGATAAATGCCATTGTTTTAATGTGTGAAGGATCATCAAACTATCTGGTAAAGTCTGTGACTGATTATCAAGAGAGAAGCTGATTTCCTGCATATTGCTGCCTTGTTTCAACGGTGAACCAGATCCACCAAAACCCACTTTTCCCTCCTTATTTATAAAATTTCTGATCATTTTCAAGGCTTTTCAAGTGTTTATCATCCAGCATCCAGAAACAAAATTATTATTATTTTTAAATTGTTCCCTTGAACAGTGTCCTTGGGTGTTTTGAAAGAGGCTTTTTAAATAAAATGAATAATAATTATTATTATTCTTACTGCTGCTTATTAAAAATCCCAGTTTAGCTTTACAGTGTCTGGATGAGAGAAGCTGGTTTTGGGCTGCAGGTGTTGTGTCTAAGTGGTGAACCAGATCCATCACAACCCCATTTATCCTCCTTATTTATGGAGAGTAGGAATGCACGATTAATCGTTTAAAAAAAAGGGGTCTTGATTCACACATGCATGTGATCTCATTTCTACCGACAATGATTCTGAAGCATTTTTCATCACGAGCTGCATCACAAATAAAAGTTTCCATTTTTCACAGATTTTTTTCAAGCGCCCTCAAATGCAGCACTACCTTTGCCTCTCCACCCCCCAACCCAGGGGTCGGCAACCCGCGGCTCCGGAGCCGCATGCGGCTCTTTAGTCCCTCTGTTGCGGCTCCCTGCATTGGAAAATGAATTAATGACTATTCTACTAAAGTCTATTGTATTTTGGTTGGTTCACTTTAATAATGTGATTCTAAAAGACCAAGACAAATGTCCCCTTGAGAGACAATAAAGTTTCTTATCTTATTCTAAATTTGAGGACTATGATGATCCCTCTGAGGGATTTATGTGAAGTTGCGCACTTTTCCCGAGTTCTCCGAGCACTGCAAATGCAGCACGTGAAACAAAATCCAACTTAACTATTAAAATAAAGACATAATTTATATTTTACCATTTTGCAAAGCAGCCCATTGAGTGTCAGGTGCAACAAGCAGGTAACTGCAGTGAAACGGCGAGTAACTGTCCAGCATGCTATGATGCGTCTCACAAACCTTTACGCAGCCAATCAGTGTTAATAACTGCACTTCATGCTCACGTGCCGCTATTGTGCAGCATAGCATGATACAGCCCTATTGAATCAGCAATCACGGAATTAAACATTAAAAACGGAATTAATTACAAACAAAGAATATCACTGAGTGTGGACGTGCCGCGGAGCGCTGAACTTTCCTCCTGGCGCACTGTCCCACGAACGCCTCACAGCGGAGCGTCTCTGTTGCGCTGTTGCTGCAGTTCTGGCATTTAAAGTGAATAATAAACGAGCAAAAGCTTATTTGTCCACTGCGACCCTGTCATGCTGCGCTTTGATCACTTCTCCAGCCAGGTAGGCCGACGATGGAGAAGAAAAGTGTCTGATGCACTGAGCATGTTCAGCGCTGCGTGGGCAGATTCATTTGTTTTCACTGCTGACCAGATTATTTTGCGTAGCTATGTTCATATTTTGTGAAACAGTAATTTCATTTTTCGGGTAGCTTACTGCACGCGCCAGTAAAAGGGTGACGGCACAGACAGGACAGACAGGACCTTCAACCCGACGTCTTTTCTTTTTTTTTAGTTTAAAGTTGTACTTCCGTGGTCATTTCATTAATATTTCTGTGTTCTCCATTATTATTGAATGCATTCTGCATCGTTTCTGTTTAAAAAAACCTTCTGGTATCTTTGTATCCAGCTGTATTTGTATACTAGAAGAGAGGCTTGTGGTCCAACGGCAGCTTTTCCGGGTCCTTCTCATGAATTTCCGTCTGATTGGCTGCCTCCCATCAGTGTATGAAGGAAACTCCGCCCTCCACTGTTATTTCACTACAGACAGGAAATAGAGCCGACAAACAAGTTTGTTCCGCCATGCTAACAAACAGTTAGCTAATTAGCTTCTCAACTCCGAAGCTACAGTCGTGCCGTCTTTACTTCTAGTGTGTAGTGGAGGGTTACCTGCCTTCCAATGGACAGATAGAAACCCCACGTGGGATACGCTATTTGCAATGTTACGTAGAACTGCGAGGCTGTTCCCGATTCGCTCTTTTCTTCGTATTGTTTCTGTGATGAGGAAGCACAGACGACTGGGGGGAACGCAACGCTAGCAAGTCAGCATGTGTAAGTAAACAAGGGGAAACCCTCCGTATTTCAGAAGAAGCAAGTTAAACGGGTTTTCAGTGGAAGGAGGCCTTTAAAATGTTTTTTTGCTGGATGCAGAAATGTAATTTCGTTTTCTCGTTTTTATGTTAAATGCAACACATTTAACATTAAAGTTTTATTTAATTATCAATGTTAAAAGTCAGTTGATGCTCCAGTGTTTTCTTTATTGTAGGAAACGGGTCTAAAAGGCTGTTTGGCTGAAACAGGTTGCCGACCGGCTTATTTAAGACTTTTACATTTTTGCGGCTCCAGACAGATTTGTTTTTCGTTTTTTTGGTCCAATATGGCTCTTTGAACATTTTGGGTTGCCGACCCCTGGCCTAACCAATGGTAAAGAACTACAAGTACTGTATACATCTGCCAAAGAAGTGCTCCAACAAAGCTCTTCTGCAAACACATGCTTTATTTTGAACTACGTTTTGAATAGGTTGTTTTGTTTGTTTTGTTAAAGGAGCCCTATCATGAAAAATGGACTTTTAAGAGCTTTTCAGCATGTCAGTGTGTTATTTCCTCATCAAGAAATGATTTAAATCGTTATTTTTCTTCATTCATGCATATTTGAGTAATCTACATGAATATTTAAACCAAGCGCTACCTCCCTGCAAACGGCTGACTACCCACCGCGTTACGTATGAACGTGGCACCAATCACGAAAGTCCAAATGCGCATGCTCAGTATCGTAGCAAGACGCCCTCTGTTGAACAGAAACTCAGAGAATCCTATACACACTCTCTGAGGAAGAAACTAACACCTGCAGGAAGATTTCCTCAGAGACAAGCAGCCATCAGCTAACAGACGTTTGATCCAGATTTCAGGAGAATTTTCTTCCTTTTTTTTAAGCTCTAGAGGACAGCAAGTTGGGAAAATGCAGTTACGTTCAGCGTGGTTATGTTCAGCATGGGAGTTTATTTGTTGTACTGGATGAATCGACTTGCCAGAAGTGGTTGGATTATAACTTCAGGAGCAGAGAAAAAACTCAACTTTGTGTGTGAACTTCACTCCTGACAACTTCATGAATCTCGGGCAGTAAAGTGTTTTTTTCTCTGGGATTACTTCTGAAACCTGACGCAGTTCCTGCTATAAAAACGCGCATGGACAGACAACAACACTGGTGAGTCAACACATCTCTCAGCTCAATGCTAACTGTTAGGCTATGATTTGTTCGCTAATTTACTTACTTGTCAGGGGTCTCTGTGGTACTTCTGTGGTACTGCGTGTACTTCAAACTCCATATCAGACTCTGGGTCGACCGCATACAGCTCCATAACAGGCTGGTCCGTTTGATCCCGTCGATCGGAGTCCGATTATCCATGAATGTTTACAAGATCCATGTGAGTGCTGCTTAGCTCAGCGCTAACTGTTAGCCTATGATTTGTTCGCAAATTACTTGCTTGTCAGGGGTCTCTGTGGTACTTCTGTGGTACTACGTGTACTTCAAACTCCATATCAGACTCTGAGTCGAGCTCATACAGCTCCATAACAGGCTGGTCCGTTTTATCCCGTCGATCGGAGTAATTATCCATCAATGTTTACTACTAACATCCACATGAGAGCTGCCGGTGCCGGTGCTACAGACAATTCTGTGACCCTTCAGAATAAGTGTCTCTTCCGGGGCGACGTCATGAAATGGGCGTAAAACATGCTGCAATTGGTCGAGAGCTCCGCGGTTCAGGACAGTCAGCCATCTTACTTCCGTGTTGGAAATTAGACGCATAGAAAAACTAATATTTAACACCAAATTAGTTTCTATAGTAACGATGGGAACATATCTAGCTTATAAATGCCTATATTTGACTTTTGGAACATTTGAAAAGCATGATACAGCTCCTTTAAAGTTTATTTGTGCAATAAACATTTTCTCAAAAAAAACCATGCCAAAGAATTGTGATCTCAACTTTAAGCAAAAAAAAATTGTGATTCACATTTTTCCCAGAATCATGCAGCTCTAATGGAGATTCTGACAGTTTTCTAAACTAATATCTAGAATATTTATCATAAAAATAAAGTTAGGCTATGGGCATTTGACATAATCTACGCATACGACACTTGTGCATGCTCGCAACTTCCCATGACGGTAAGAAAGCTTTGGAAGTCCATTGGAATAGAATAGAGACTGGTCTTTATTTATTTTTTATTTATTTATTTTGCATTCTGCATTTTACCCATCTTTGTACTGTGAGTACCAGAGAGCAGTGGGCTGCTACTTAAAGCGCCCGGGGAGCAGTTGGTGGGGGGTTAAGGACCTTGCTCAGGGGTCCACAGTGGTTCACCCAGGAGTCGTGTCGGGGAATCGAACCCGGGTCCTCCGCGCCCAAGCCCACGACGCTACCACTGGGCTTTCCACTCCCCCAAAATAAGGGGTTTAATACAATTTTAATTTAATAATTTAATTATGGGGTTAAATACGGTGATCCTGGACACTCTTTCCATTTTTGACTGCTTTAATGGACGAGGGGAGAACTCTCCTGGACGGGGAAAAAGTTCTCACTGGTTTCACATGAAGAAACACTAGCCATCAGCCTGGATTTGTACACAATCAAAAATAGAGGTACCAGTTTACAGTTAAAAGGGTACAAATACTTGTCGTGGGGGTGTTCCTTTTTGAAAGACATTTGTGTACCCTTCGGTCCTGGTCCATTTTTGTACCTTATCAAGTCGTACCAGTTAAAGTACAAGTAAACCAATGAAAAATGATGGATAAAAGTAGTGATTACGACAACAATCAAAGATGCTAATAATAAATGAATAATTATTATATAAACATTACGGTGTGTTCAGACCAAGCGCGATTTGGGCGTCAAAATCGCGCCTGACGCCCAAAGTTCGACGCTTGGTCACTAAAAAGTCAGACGCTTGATTTCCAGCGTCTTGACGCTCTGACGCGCTGCGAGAGATGCCCAGCCAAGCCGCGCTCGCCGCGCCGTGGGAGGAGCCTCTCCTTTCTCTTTTCCCTTTCACTGCTCTGTCTGCACCATGGCAGGTGCAGGAGAGAGAGCGGCTCGGCTTTATGTGATAAATAAAGCAGGGAACGTCATCGTCGGACATCTCTGCTCTGTGTCCGGTCCACAAAATGATTCCAGGTGTTCTGACTGTGATGATTTTCATCATTTACTCCAGGAGCAGCTGGCGAGCGGCACTTTCAGCTTTCTGATCCGGCCCAGTTTAACGTCCCGCTGTCCCGATGCGGGGCAGCATTATCAGCCCAGTACATCCCATCAGGACAGCAGGTCATCAAAACACCGTTCAGAAACCGGGACCGGACACAGATCACAGTTTATCCTCCTCTGTCTTCAGATAGAGAGGAGATTCCCCTGGTTTTTCTGTGTTTCCTCTCCTGTCAGAAAAAGTGTGTCTGTGAAATGACTCGCTCTGATTGGTCGACGCCCCGCGTCAAGACGCCAAAGTTCAGATTTTCCAACTCCGGCGTCTGACGCCCTTGACGCGCGTCAAGGGCGTCAAACGCTCAAAATCTCAAAACTCGACGCGCGAAACGCGCGTAACGCGCCTCGACGCGCCGCGCCCGACGCGCGAAACGCGCCGCAGGTTTTTCGACGCCTCCTCGACGCGCGTCGGCCATTGACTTTGCATGTAAACCTGACGCCCTTGACGCCCAAATCGCGCTTGGTCTGAACACACTGTTAGACCAAACACATATATAATTATACATGTAATTATTACTATGATTACTATGATTATTGTGAAAATCATAATATATTAACTATAATTATACTACCATTTAGAACAACTGCTATTTATAGTTAAGGTACAAGCTACACACATTTTTCAATGCTGCAGGCACCCTTAGGCTTGAAATGGTACAAAATTGTACTTTATATTACTTTGGACCCTTTTTCATAGTATATAGGTACACTTCTGGCCTCATAAAGACCAATTATACATATAATTATTATTATGATTACTATGATTATTATGAAAATCATAATACAGTAACTAAAATTATACTGCTGTTTAGAAGTACTGCTAATTATACTGACTGTACAAGTTAAACACATTGTTCAATGCTGCAGGTAACCTTTGGGTTGAAATGGTACAAATTTGAACTTTATATTACTTTGGACCCTTTTTCATAGTTTAAATGTACACTTCTGGCATCATAAGACCAATGTTGTACTTTTGAGAGAACATTTGTTAAAAAAATGTACCTACAGGTACAGAAATGTTCCTGTCTTGTCCCTCTACCTTTGAGAGTGTACATCAAGAGCCAATTCCAATTCCTATCTTAACCCTCAATCTTAACCCTCAAGCTCAACCCTGAATCTTAGTAGCCCTCAAAACCAAGTGTTAAGGGCTATTTTGTGACTTAGAAATGGGACACCCCTTAAATCCTTAAATGCAGATACGTCTTCAAACTGTGGGGGGCAGCATTACGCAAAGCGGCGTTCAGTCTGTCAATTCAGAAGAAGAAGAAGAAGAAGAAGAAGAATTTACTTTATTTACATTTATTGCTCTGTTAACCCTGCCTGTTTAATCATAAGCCACAAACGCAGCCACCATGGCCATATTCAGCTGTCCCCGCATACCACGGCTTATTGAAAGGTAAACACCAGCTATTACAAAAGTTATGTAGGTAACTGTGGTTCTGTGATTTCCTGGATGGCTGCCAGTCAGCTGGCCTACATGTCATCTGATTGACTTTGTTGTCGTTAGGACTCGACCTGCGAGGAGCGCATGCAGACATATCCACTTTAGTCATGAAAGAATGAAACAGAACTATCGTTAGATGACTCTGGGGCAACGGGAGATGACAACAACCCGGTTGTCTTAAACCGTTATCGACACAAGCAGGATACAGGATGTTCTCTTGATAAAACAGCTACTTTAGCACCGAGAAAAATTGACATTTTGTAATGTTAACCAACTTAAATGATAGCAACATGGCTTGACCGCTATTGACAAAAGATCGTAAAATAAAAATAAATATTATGCAATAATATATTATGAGGTAACTAATCCATAACATGGGCCTGAACTAAGATAATACAATGGTTTTTGTAAAATTTATATCTCCATTAACAAAGAATTTGTAGCTCGCCTTCTTTGCCATTTGCATTCTGGGTAGCCCTTACAAGGGTGGTGTCGGAGAATCTCAGTATTGAGGACAATTAGGCCCTCAAACTTGCCCCTCAACGTAACGTTCTGAGAATTGGGACAGCACTTGCACTTCACGGGAGTGCGCATTTTTGAGATTGAGGGTTAAGATTGAGGGTTAAGACAGGAATTGAATTCACCCCAAATCAAGGCCAGGTAGGTTGGTTGGTTGGTTGGCTGGCTGGTTGATAGGTAGGTGGTTGGTTGGTTGGTTGGTTGGTGGGTTAGTTGGTTGGTAGGTAGGTGGTTTGTTGGTTGGTTGGTGGGTTAGTTGGTTGGTAGGTAGGTGGTTGGTTGGTTGGTTGGTAGGTGGTTGGTAGGTAGGTGGTTGGTTGGTTGGTAGGAAGGTGGTTGTAAGTTGGTTGGTTGGCTGGTTGATAGGTAGGTGGTTGGTTGGTTGGTAGGTAGGTAGGTGGTTAGTTGGTTGGCTGGTTGATAAGTAGGTGGTTGGTTGGTAGGTAGGTGGTTGGTTGGTAAGTGGTTTGTAGGTAGGTAAACGGTTTGTTGGTTGGTAGGTAGGTGGTCGGTTGGTAAGTTAGGTGGTACATAAGGTTGGCTGGTTGATTGGCTGGTTGATAGGTAAGTGGTTTGTTTGGCTGGTTGGTAGGTAGATGGTTGGTTGGTAGGTAGGTAACCAACCTACCAATCGATCCAGCGATGCATCATGATGGGTCATGTGACGATTTGGCATTGTCTAATTTGCCGTGATGCTTTTCCACGGAAAACGAAACCATAAAAAAGTAGAAGGAACCATGACGCGCTCCCTGCCGCCGCTCGGACAGTTTAACGAGTGACACACAACAACAAGAATGGCTACCCCAGCTCAGTGCTCCAGCTTAAGAGCCTGCAATATTTTTGCCACCGGGGTATGGCTCACACGTTTGGAAGTCGTTTGGGTCTTATGAAAACTCTAACAAAATTCTAGACAAGACATTTGTAGAGGCCTATGAAATCCGCGATCACGGAATCACGGACGGAATTGAACATTAAAAACGGAATTCATCATAAACACGGAATGTCACAGAAATGAGCAAAGATTGCTGAAAATGTCTTTCTTTCTTTATAAAAATGGAAAGCTTTGCGTGGAAAAATGCTCCAAGGGAGGGTTACTAGGCTGCAGAACGCACCTAACTCGCGCGTGCTCCCCCCCCGCTCCACGAGGAAGCCCCGTGGGGCAGGTTTGCCAACTTCCCTCATGGTTATTTAGCCAGACCGACCTGCGTACCAACGCTTGCTCTTTGTTTGATCACCTTTCTTGGCTGTTGTCATCTACTGGTGAATTAAACCACAGCCCGTGAACATCTCGTCATCCAGGTGTCACGTAGGCTAGTGTAAAGCAAGATTCTCTCAGCTGACGGCTTGGTGCCGCAGGTTTGGACGTAAAGCTGATGTTTCAGAGTAAAACGTGATCCAGAGTCTGCACAAAGTGTTTTATTTTAAAAATTGTCCAGATCCACTTTGCTTTCTATCGACTGACTTACTTCCATCCGCTCTGCTCTGGATGGACGCGGTTTCAAAGCAGCAGACCAGGACAGAGACGTTTCCGCATGATTATTAGTCTGTGTGTCCGCTGATCCAACCCGGACATATGTTTCTTATGGTCTATGGTGTGGACCACTATCTGTAAATTAGTACTGTTCTGAATTATGTTTTATTTACCATTGGCATTTTTTTTTTTTTTGCTTAAACTTGTGCCATGTTTTTGCCTTAAATATGTTTGAAAGCGTGAAGGCATTCAAGTTAGTAATTATAATGGCATTAATTGGCTAAATTTAATTGTTTTATACACTATATTGGTGTTAAATTTGTGTAAAATTGATAAAAACGGATTTCTCTAAAATTAAAAACGGAAAAACACCGAAAATGGGAAAAATTTTAAAAATTTTAGAAAAAATAAAACGGATTTCATAGGGCTCTACATTTGCAATCTGCAAACTTTGCAAGACTAAAATTAAGTACCTTTGTAATACAGCAAACATGCAACAGCACCTCAAGCGATTCCATCCAGAGACGGAGAATGCACCACCGCCTGTCCCATCACAACAGAGGAACATCTTTGATACGATCACTAAACTTCCCAGGAATTCAGAGAAAGCCCGTCGGATCACGCATGCAATAGGCCTATTCACTGGCACAGATTTGCAGCCTTATTCAGTGGCGAACAACAAGGCTTTCCGTAAAATACAGGGAGCCGCGAACCCACGTTACAAATGCCTGCATCGCACCTATTTTGCATCAAAGGAGGTCCCAAAAATTTACAACGATGCTAAGGAGAAGGTAAATATTTGTTGACTATTTGTTTGTGCAAGTTAGATCTCTGTTATCGTGTCATTATGTCATTAAGTGTTCTGTACTAGAGGGTCTGTGTCAGTTGAACGTAATAGGCTTTATGTACAGCTCCAGTACTTCCTGAACTTAATAGGGGATTATCACATTTCCGCGTTCCGGTTTCCGGAAGTTGAAACATTTGGCACTTCCTCTTCCGGGCCATGTTAACGACAGCCGTTTCTGCTCTGTTATACTGTTTAAATCGGATAAACTCCAAACATATTTAAGTTTTCATTCTAGACTGAAGTGATACTGGATCAAAAGCTGGATCAAAGCGATCGATTTGCCGCGGTGAAGGGCCGAACTTTATAATAAAACACACGTTTGTTTGTCCCCAGTGGGGCACAACACGACACTTCACAGCATGCTAGCATTAGCCAGCTAACGTTTACTGACGTGCTTAACATTGTGCGTCTTAAAACACACAAACATCTGAAAATCGGGTCTGTACCTCCCCGTTTCCAGTGGAACAACTGGGGACTGCCAAGAAAGGAGACGCTTTCAGATGCTTGTGTGTTTTCAGCCGCACAAAGTTAGGCACGTCATCAAGCTGGCTAATGCTAACCTGCTAACAAAAGTCCGCCAGCTACTACTCTGTTAAACTTTGTAAATCGGATAAACGCCAATGCCAAGTTTTCATTCCAGACTGAAGTGATGCTAAGGAAGAAGTGGATTAAAACGACCGATTCGCCGCGGTGAAGGACCGAACTTTATAATAAAACGACACACGTTTGTTTGTGGCCGGCAGACTGCGCAGTCGTGTTAGCAGGTTAGCATTAGCCAGCTCGATAACTTGCCTAACTTTGTGCGGCTGAAAACACACAATCATCTGAAAGCGTCTCCTTTCTTGGCAGTCCCCAGTTGTTCCACTGGAAACGGGGAGGTACAGACCCGATTTTCAGATGTTTGTGTGTTTTAAGACGCACAATGTTAAGCACGTCAGTAAACGCTAGCTGGCTAATGCTAGCATGCTGTGAAGTGCCGGTGTTGTGCCCCACCGGCGACAAACAAACGTGTGTTTTATTAAAAAGTTTGGCCCTTCACCGCGGCGAATCGATCGCTTTGATCCAGCTTTTGATCCAGTATCACTTCAGTCTAGAATGAAAACTTAAATATGTTTGGAGTTTATCCGATTTAAGCAGTATAACAGAGCAGGAACGGCTGTCGTTAACATGGCCCGGAAGAGGAAGTGTCAAAAGCCGGCAACTTCCGGTAAGCGTGATAATCCCCTATACTGCATCTTTATTTCCTGTCTTACATGATTGGATGAACTGATTAATCCAGGTGTGTCTGACCTCAGCAAATGATCAGACAGACCTGGATTAAATCAGTTCATCCAATCATGTAAGACAGGAAATAAAGGCGCAGTATTAAGTTCAGGAAGTACTGGAGATGTGCAAACACTACTGTACAATGTAGGGTACATAGTCACTTCAACTACAAGCTTTTATAGACTAATCTGGGAAAATGCCGTCAGTAGATCGCCGTTGCTTAGAGTGACATTTCTGTACATGTGTAATTAGAACAGATGAAATTGGGGCTATTTTCTTAAAGGAGCTGTATCATGCTTTTCAAACGTTCCAAAAGTCAAATACAGGCATTTATAAGCTAAATATGTTCCCATCGCTACTATAGAAACTGATTTGGTGTTAAATATTAGTTTTTCTATGCGTCTAATTTCCAACACGGAAGTAAGATGGCTGACTGTACTGATCTCGACCAATTGCAGCATGTTTTACGCCCATTTCATGACGTCGCCGCGGAAGAGACACTGATTCTGAAGGGTCAGAATTGTTTGTAGCACCGGCACCGGCAGCTCACATTGACGTCATTTGTAAACATTGATGGATAATTGGACTCCGATCGACGGAATTAAAATGGACCAGCCTGTTATGGAGCTGTATGCGCTCGACCCAGTCTGATATGGAGTTTGAAGTACACGCAGTACCACAGTAAGTAAATTAGCGAACAAATCATAGGCTAACAGTTAGCATTGAGCTGAGAGATGTTTCACTCACCGGTGCTGTTGTCTGTCCATGCGCGTTTTTATAGTAGTAACTGTGTCAGGTTTCAGAAGTAATCCCAGAGAAAAAAACACTTTACTGCCCGAGATTCATGAAGTTGTCAGGAGTGAAGTTCACACACAAAGTTGAGGTTTTTTTCCTGCTCCTGAAGTTATAATCTAACCACTTCTGGCAAGTCGATTCGTCCAGTACAGTAAATAAACTCCCACGCTGAACACAACCACATTTTTCCCAACTTGCTGTCCTCTAGAAGTTTAAAAAAAAAAAAAAAAATCTCCTGAACTCTGGAGCAAACGCCTGTTAGCTGATGGCTGCTTGTCTCTGAGGAAATCTTCCTGCAGGCTGTTAGTTTCTTCCTCATAGAGTGTGTATAGGTTAGGATTCTCTTTGAGTTTCTGTTCAACAAAGAGGGCGTCTTGCTACGATGCTGCACATGCGTCTTTGTCGCTTCGTGATTATTGCCACCTCATTGCGTATACTGGTGAGTCAGTTATGTTAAGGAAGCTGGAGCTTGGCCTGAATATTCATATATATTACTCAAATATGCACAAATGAAGAAAAAAACGACTTAAATGAAGTTTTTTATGAGGAAATAACACAGTAACATGCTGAAAAGCAAAAAGCTCTTAAAAGTTCATATTTCATGATAGGGCTCCTTTAAAGACACACAACGTAACTTTTAGACCTTAAAAATCTGTGTTTCTGACTTGTTTTGATGTCACACCAACATTCATTATGCGCATTTTCGAGCCGTCAGTGCCCAGAGGCGTCCCGGGGCTCAGCAACAGCACTATGTAAGATTCCCATCCGGGACGCGACCGTGACTTTGCAGCCGACTATTGGTTGCAGCACCGCGTCACTCACTAGCAACCGGATGTAAACCAGGTATCAACATCGTGGGTGTTTTGAATGCGCATCATGTCGAATTCGGTAAAGAAACGCAGGAAAACATCACCGGAGGAAGAGAGGAAAAGAAACAGAGGAAGGGACAGAACAAGAGTCAAGATAAGACTGTCTTTTACTGGCTGGAGTGAGCTTACAGTACAGGTACGAACAAGATGGATGCTAGTTTAGCTGCCGATAGGGGGCGCGTCACTGAGAAAACTGCTGAAAGTTCCGTTGTGTGTCTTTAATAATATCGAGAAAATCTGGAAAGATGTGCACATTTTTTGGTTGTTGGAACAGCAGTGGAAAATTTTAGTGGAAGTGTCTGGCACCCGCTTGGTAAACTCTATACCAGTTTTAAATCCCACTGCTACAAGAATTTAAGGACCACTTCTGCTCAGTGTTAAGAGTTTATTGGCATTCATGGGGGGCTTTAAACCAGTCTTGGTCTCTAGAGTCTGCAGGAGAGATCAAGAAAAAAGGATAAAAATCCACAGTAGGTTTGGACTTGGTGGTTCCAAAAGAGAACCACGGCAAAAGGGGAGGGGGGTGTCCCTTGGAGTGTCCTGGCATTGACTCCGCTGTCCACTTGGTGACTCTGCTGCCGCTGTTCTGTTGCCGCTGAAGAAAACAGAAAGGCACTAAGACACTCTTCACCCAAGGGAGGAGCCCACACATGCACATCTCTAGGCTGATCAACATTCCTTTTTACTCATCTGTGATAGGCAGTAGTTTTCAGGCTCTCGTGGTCTGTTCGGTCCGTCGACAGTTCCTCCAGCCGTCTTGCCGTCAGGCGATGTTTTCCAGTGTCTCTGGTCCAGTCGATCAACGGCTCCTCCAACCGCCTCAGCTCTCTCTCATGGCAGGGTCGTATTTCTCACAAATCGTGCCTGCTCCTCCAGTACCCAATTCCTTCTCTTCCTCTTTGCCAGTGCCCTCCTCACATGCTCCATCCCAGTCCTTAAATGCCAGTCTCTCCTTCAGTTCCACACCTGTCCCCTCTTATCTTAATTACAGCCACACTGGCGGAGCGGGACACGTTGCCAGCCAAGACAGTCATTCCTTCCCAAAAGTAAGAAGAAAAAACACACTACAAAACAGCTTGCACAATCAAAATATCACAATAAAAGTTTTAGTCTGGCTCACAGAAGTACCGTGTGTCCATGAATTAATAATCTAATTCATTTACAAATGTAGCATCAAATGAAGAAAAAAAAATTTAGATGCAAAAAAGCACTAAAAATTGCAATAATCGTGATTATTGTGGTCTCAATAATCGATTCAAATCGACACATTATAAATCGCTATAATCGAAATATCTTGGGTCCCGTAATCGAATCAAATTGTGAAGTATTCTAGATGGGGCAACACTAGTAGGTATGTAGGTGGTTGGTTGGTTGGTTGGCTGGTTGGTTGGTTGGTAGGTAGGTGGTTGGTTGGATGGTTGGTTTGAGGTAGGTAGATTGGTTGGTTGGTAGGTAGGTGGTTGGTTGGCTGGTAGGTAGGTTATTGGTTGGCTGAGTAGGTAGGTAGATGGTTGATTGGTTGATTGGTTGGTAGGAAGGTGGTTGGTTGTTTGGTTGGTTGGTAGGTAGGTGGTTGGTTGGTTGGATACATAGGTGGTTAGTTGTTTGGTAGGTAGGTAGGTAGGTGGTTGGTTGGTTGGTTGGCTGGTTGGTAGGTAGATTGGTTGGTTGGTAGGTAGGTAGGTAGGTTGTTGGTCCTCTGGTTGGTTGGTTATCAGTTGGTTGGTTGGAAGGTGGTTGGTTGGTAGGTAGGTGGTTGGTCGGTAGTTGGTTGGTTGGTTTGTAGGTAGGTAGGTAGATGGTTGGTTGATAGGTGGTTGGTTGGTAAGTATGTGGTACAGAAGGTGGTTGGTTGGTTAGCTGGTAGGTAGGTAGGTGGTTGGTCAGTAGGTGGTTGGTTGGCTGGTTGGTTAGTTGGTTGGTTGGTAGCTGGGTGGTTGGTTGGTTGGTTGGTTGGTTGGTTGGTTGGTTGGCTGGTTGGTTGGTAGATAGGTGGTTAGTTGTTTGGTAGGTAGGTGGTTGGTTGGTTGGTTGGTAGGCGGTTGATAGGTAGGTGGTTGGTTGGTTGGTTGGTTGGTTGGTTATTGGTTGGTTGGTTGGAAGGTGGTTGGTAGGTAGGTAGGTGGTTGGTCGGTAGTTGGTTGGTTGGTTTGTAGGTAGGTAGATGGTTGGTTGGTAGGTAGGTGGTTGGTTGGTAGGTAGGTGGTACAGAAGGTGGTTGGTTGGTTGGTTGGCTGGTAGGTAGGAAGGTGGTTGGTTGGCTGGTTGGTAGGTAGGTGGGTGGCTGGTTGGTAAGTAGGTGGTTGGTAGGTCAATTGGTTAGTACAGGGGTCGGCAACCCAAAATGTTCAAAGAGCCATATTGGACCAAAAAACGAAAAACAAATCTGTCTGGAGCCGCAAAAATGTAAAAGTCTTAAATAAGCCGGTCGGCAACCTGTTTCAACCAAACAGCCTTTTAGACCCGTTTCCTACAATAAAGAGAACACTGGAGCATCAACTGACTTTTAACATTGATAATTAAATAAAACTTTAACGTTAAATGTGTTGCATTTAACATAAAAACGAGAAAACAAAATTACATTTCTGCATCCAGCAAGAAAAACATTTTAAACTAAAAAGAAAGAAAAGACGTCGGGTTGAAGGTCACTTTAAAAAAAAAAAAAAATCTATTTTATTTGTTGTATTTATGTAGGATGGAAAAAGACGCAGCTTTAATAATCTACCAGCAGCAAACCAAACACGCTGTCCTGTCTGTGCCGTCATCCTTTTACTGGCGCGTGCAGTAAGCTACCCGAAAAATGAAATTACTTTTTCACAAAATATGAACATAGCTACGCAAAATAATCTGGTCAGCAGTGAAAACAAATGAATCTGCCCACGCAGCGCTGAACATGCTCAGTGCATCAGACACTTTTCTTCTCTATCGTCGGCCCACCTGGCTGGAGAAGTGATCAAAGCGCAGCATGACAGGGTCGGAGTGGACAAATAAGCTTTAGCTCGTTTATTATTCACTTTAAATGCCAGAACTGCAGCAACAGCACAACAGAGACGCTCCGCTGTGAGGCGTTCGTGGGATAGTGCGCCAGGAGGAAAGTTCAGCGCTCCGCGGCACGTCCACACTCAGTGATATTCTTTGTTTGTAATTAATTCCGTTTTTAATGTTTAATTCCGTGATTGCTGATTCAATAGGGCTGTATCATGCTATGCTGCACAATAGCGGCACGTGAGCATGAAGTGCAGTTATTAACACTGATTGGCTGCGTAAAGGTTTGTGAGACGCATCATAGCATGCTGGACTGTTACTCGCCGTTTTACTGCAGTTACCTGCTTGTTGCACCTGACACTCAATGGGCTGCTTTGCAAAATGGTAAAATATAAATTATGTCTTTATTTTAATAGTTGAGTTGGATTTTGTTTCACATGCTGCATTTGCAGTGCTCGGAGAACTCGGGAAAAGTGCGCAACTGTACATGAATCCCTCAGAGGGATCATCATAATCCTCAAATTTAGAATAAGATAAGAAACTTTATTGTCTCTCAAGGGGACATTTGTCTTGGTCTTTTAGAATCACATTATTAAAGTGAACCAACCAAAATACAATACACTTTAGTAGAATAGTCATTAATTCATTTTCCAATGCAGGGAGCCGCAACAGAGGGACTAAAGAGCCGCATGCGGCTCCGGAGCCGCGGGTTGCCGACCCCTGGGCTAGTAGGTAGGTAGATTGGTTGGTTGGGTGGTTGGTTGGCTGGTAGGTAGGTTATTTGTTAGCTGAGTAGGTAGGTAGGTGGTTGATTGGTTGGTTGGTAGGTAGGTGGTTGGTCGGTTGGTTGGTTAGTATATAGTAGGCAGGTAGGTTGTTGGAAGGTAGGTGATTGGTTGGTATGTAGATTGGTGCTTGGTAGGAAGGTGGCTGGTTGGTTGGTTGTTGGTTGGTAGCTGGTTGGTCGGTAGGTAGGGGTGTGGTTGGTTGGTAGGTTGGTGATTGGTAGGTAGGCAGGTAGGCAGTAGGTTGGTAGGTGGTTGGTTGGTTGGTAGGTGTTTGGTTGGTTGGTCGGTTGGTAGGTAGGTAGGTGGTTGGTAGGTATATAGGTCGTTGGTTAGTTGGTAGGTATGTAGGTCGTTGGTTAGTTGGTAGGTAGGTGGTTCGTTGGTAGGAAGTAGGTTGGTAGGTCAGTGGTTGGTTGGCTGATTGGTAGGTGGGTGGTTGGTTGGCTTGTTGGTAGGTAGGTGGTTGGTTGGTTGGTAGGTTAGTTGGTTGGTAGGTAGGTAGGTGGTTGGTTGGTTGGATACATAGGTGGTTAGTTGTTTGGTAGGTAGGTAGGTAGGTGGTTGGTTGGTTGGTTGGTTGGTTGGTTGGTTGGTTGGCTGGTAGGTAGGTAGGTAGGTAGGTAGGTAGGTAGGTTGGTTGGTTGGTAGGTAGGTAGTTAGGTAGGTAGGTAGGTAGGTAGGTAGGTAGGTAGGTAGGTGGTTGGTTGGTTGGTTGGTTGGTTGGTTGGTTGGCTGGTAGGTAGGTAGGTAGGTAGGTGGTTGGTTGGTAGGTAGGTGGTTGGTTGGTTGGCTGGTTGGTGGTTAGGTGGAAGATGTTTGGTGGTTGGTTGGTTTGTAGGTAGGTAGGTAGATGGTTGGTTTGTTGAGTGGTTGGTAGGTAGGTGGTTGTTTGGTTAGTTGGTAAGTTGTCTGTTTGGTAGGTGGGTGGTTGTTTGGTTGGCTGGTAGGTAGGTGGTACATAGATGGTTGGTTGGTTGGTTGGCTTGTTGGCTAGTACATTCTCAGAGTTAAATAACTGTTATGCATGTCTAAATGCAAACGTTTTAAAGGACAGAGTCCGCAATATTACCGCTTTTCAGTGCAAGTCTGAATGGGGCATAACACTGAATTCAAATTCAGCCTTTGCCTGGGTCTGCGTTTGTGATTGGTTTGGTGGAAGGAGTGACTGCTACCCGACAGGCTACAGCGTAAAACTGAGCTTCTATATTGAATTTTTATTGACCCTATTTTTTTTTCTATTGAAAATACCTCTATCGATTGATATATATCGATAATGAATTATTGTCCAGCCCTAATGGAATGTAATCCTTTTGTGGAAATAAGTGGGACGACGAGAGACATCTCAGTTAGTTGCCAGGAAATTATGAAGGTGTTTTGTCAGTTTAACATGCGTCAGTTGGGCAGACGTAGCTCGTGTTTAACTGCGGCAAGCAAGCTAGCGGTACCATCCGAGTCGCTATGGTTCTTAACTATTAGAAAAGAAATGGAGAAAGTAAAGAAGAACTTTTAAACGCCACCAGACTGTGCTAACGGGGAACTTTCAGCCGCTGCCTGTTAACTGTACAAGCAAGTCCTGCGTGTTCTGACCGACACCCCATGGTGAACATCAAACCTCCTTTCCAACGCCTAAACAGTCTTACATCAACATCACCCTAATAGGACACATTTCTGGAATTGTTCCATATAACTCCATACAAATGGCTCGAGTGTTTGGGAAAAGAAATACAAGAAAAGATCTCAATGAGTTCTAGAATGTTTCCAAAGTTGATTCGGATCCAGAGAAAATTCTGGATATTATGATCCAGAACACACAAAAATAAGGCAGTCGCTCTCGGAGTGTTTTTCTAGTTCCTCTTTAATTCCGAATAAAAGTTAGTTCCACTTTAAGAAGACCATGTAAACCCCTAATTCCAAATGAAAACAATAATTCCAAAATAAAGCTTAATTCCGAACAAAGTGATTGGTTTATTCCTCTTTTAACTCCAAATAAAATAATTCCTCTATCATGATGCGCAGCATCCCCAACTTCCATAAACAGGGTTGCCACTGGATGTTGTGCATGTGTACTGCCTTTGCTATGATCCGCGGTGCTTCGCCTCTCTACTTCCACAGCATTAGTTCCCTATTGAATGCCGCCTAGTCAGTCTTGGGATGTGAAATCGGCTTCTCGTTTGTACTCGATCAGAATGTGCGGATCATGAAACGTAATTGGTAAAAACATTTGAGTTAATTAGTTCACTTTCGCCAAGTGATGCTATTGGAAACCACCCAATTACGGCAACTACACTAAGCTAAGCTAAAGTCAGTGCTGCAAGATTCAGAGAATGAAAATGCTTCTGCCCTCTAGTCCAACTCAGGAGACTGCGGGGGGGGAGCTTGTTCCATCCTCCATGAGAAGCGAGAACTTTCTTCTTGTTCTCAAGGCCGCTAGGACAAATAAAAGGTTTGTTTTGGTCATTTCATCATCCACGTGAAGCTTCTTCCACGGTGGGGTGGTTATTAATGTGGGGGTATGACTATGAAAAACTTAGTTCGTTGCAGGCGGGCGAAGTTACACACGCAGCGGTGTCTGTGTATCTAAATGCCACATGCTGTGTATATTTCATACTTATTCACCCCTTCGATCAGCTGTTTATTAAAGCTACCCGTTTAGCTTCGCATCAGCGCATCAACTTTTTCCACGTCCAGCTTGTCATAGTTAACCCCGCCCGCCTCGAATGTCAGAGTGATCACTAAATACTTGTCATAGCCGCGTGAGATGAACGCTCTGCTCATAAATATGATCACGTTCTGCTCAGAGACTCATTATTCTGAATAAGGTGTGCTAGAACAAGGAAACGTGGAATAAATGCAGGATTAGGGTTAGGTTCTCCAGCTCTGCTGCACATGGTTCTGTTCAGGATCTGCAGCCCATGTCCACTAGAAACACTTTTTGCTTAAATTAACTGACAGAAAGGGATTTGCAACATCTGCACAGCTAATTTCATAAAGTTATAACTTTAATGCACATCAGAAACAGCTGCTTGTTAGAGTGAAAAGAAATGGTAAATTTTCATTTGCACAAATACAGTTGTGCAATTTTCAAGTATTTTGCCTCGTGTCAATCAAATTGCCAGTTATATCATTATCGCAAATTTTATAATTTATATCATGATAAATATTTTGGGCCATATCGCCCTGCCCTAACCCAGGCACAAATAAACTGTCTCATCTTTAGAAGTAAATAAATAAAAATAAATAAGTCTGCCTGTCAGTGGTCAGTCAGATGCAGTGTGACTACTTCTACAGGCTCTGCCAGAACTTTTGCCTTGCACGTGATCGGGGACATTGTGTGGCATGATGTCGTCAATCAGATCAGCGGATGCTATTCTGCACCCACTGCTGCAGCTTAAACGGAGAGTTTTAATGAACAGCTGATCGAGGTGGTGAGAAAATACAAAAATGTGTACAACACACGAGGCGTTTAAATACACAGACATCACCGCGTGAACAACCCCGCCCTGCACGAACCAGGTTTGTGGTTAAATAAACTCATCGAGTCAACACAGTGATCCCCGCGGCATCACGGATGAAGCTTCCTGTGTAAAAACTGGACCAAACTAACTTTCTTGTTGTCCCTGGAGCCTCGAGAACAGGAACAGAGTTCTCACTTCTCCTGAAGAATAACAGCTGTTTCAATCCTCCATCTATCCATGCTTTGTTCACTTGACCACTGTTCGTTTTTCCTATGTGTGGGGGCTACGTGTGCTCCCATCGGTTTTTGACTTTGGCTCAAAAGAACGCACTGGCAGCAAAGGATCATGGTCTATGTAGTTCAGTATATCACGCTACACATAGAGCGAATTGGAAACTCTTAGTTTTGTCTCAAGAGATACACTGTTTAATACCGTGACTAGACCACGACAATTTCGTGGCAGTTTCCCTACCGTGATATCGTGATATTGCCAATATCGTTACATCCCTAGTGGTACGTAGGTTGGTTGGTTGGCTGGTTGGTAGGTAGATGGTGGTTGGTATGTTGGTCGCTTGCTTGGTAGGTAGGTGGTAGGTTGGTTGTTAGGTAGGTGATGGTTGGTATGTTGGTCGGTTGGTTGGTTGGTTGGTAGGTAAGTAGGTAGGTAGGTAGGTGGTTGGCTGGTAGGTTGGTTGGTTTTAAGGTATGTAGGTAGGTAGGTAGGTAGGTAGGTAGGTAGGTAGGTGGGTGGGTGGTTGGTTGGCTGGTTGGTTGGTTGGTTGGTTGGTTGGTTGGTTGGTTGGTTGGTAGATAGGTGGGTGGGTGGGTGGCTGGGTGGGTAGGTGGGTGGGTGGTTGGTAGGTAGGTTGGTAGGTGTTTGGTTGGCTAGTTGGTTGGTTGGTTAAAAAGAGAAATACTTAAAAACATAAGAAATATTTGTATGAACTTGAAACTCTCTTATCTTATGCTTGTTGAATAAAAGTGCAAATAAATGCAAAAAAATACCCAAATATAATGCAATTTGACAATATTTTGAAATTGTCTGAGGTATTATTTTTTTAATATGTAAAACATCCAAAATCTAAAAGTGACAAAAGTAAAGAAATATACAAACAAGTTTTCTGAGGCAATACAAAAAAAAAAAAAAAAAAGAAACTGGTTTTGACTTTGTGCAAACTATAATAGCAACAATGACGCCACTTTTGGTTTGAGGTAAACACACACACAAAAAAATAGAATATTTTGAGGTATTAAACTATTCAAGTTGACAGCAACCAGTTGTGAACAGGGCAGCAGTACTCGTTCTTTCATTCATCTTATAAGTATTGGTGAAATGAAGGAGTTCTGCTGCAGATAATGTTCTATAGAGACCCGCTGCCTCCTTCACCCGCATTATATAGCGATCATACACAGACGGCGAGAAATGTGAATATAATCCGAAGAAATTAGAGTGACACAGAAATGTTACCGGTGAACGCACCATACACCTGTTTCTTAAGGTCCAGGTTGGGAAATGCAAACTAGCAGTGGCGCTAACCGTCACTAATAACGCGTTTTTAAGTTCCATAATAAACAGGAGCTTTAAGTAACTAACCTGTCTGAATTCATCATGAAGGCCAGGATGTCGGCCAATGTCGATGCTTCGCTAGGTTTGCGAGCTTCGTTGCGACCGCTTTGACGCACTGTTTGCACACAGACCTGTCTACGTCTTTCGCTTTTCCTTCTTCGTCTGCTGCATGTGAAATACTTCCAAACAAGACTTTTTCCTTCTTCATTTTCTAATAAGACCATCTGGTCTGGACTTCCAGCAGCAGAAACATGAGCTGTCAGGATCTCTGCCTGCCTGTCGGTCGGTCAGCCGCTGTTTACCTCCGGCTGCTGCCTGTCGAGTGCGCGCACACTGTAGTATCGATACCATGGCAAATTAGTATCGTTATCGATACTGCGTTTCAGTATCGATACTTTTCGGAGTATCGATATTTTTGACAACCCTAGTAGGTAGGTAGATATGTAGGTAGGTGGTTGGTTGGTTGGTTGGTTGGTAGGTAGGTAGGTGGTTGGTTGGTTGGTTGGTAGGTAGGTAGGTGGTTGGTTGGTTGGTAGCTTAGGTGGTTGTTTAGTAGCTTAGGTGTTTTTAGGTTGGTTGGTAGCTCAGGTGCTTGGTTGGTTGGTTGAACAGACAAACTAATACTAGCCACTTTAAGGCAGAAAAAACCTAGGTATTAACTGGGGACTCCTCCCTAGAGGGGTCTCATCCCTGTCTAGGGCATAGCCATTGATATCCCAGAAGTGGGACTGACTTGAGGTACATGCTAATGATTATATTTTCCTTTATTTTTTTTTAGCAGTGTAAAACAGGTAAATAGCCTGATGGAAACATCAATCAAACATGGACAGTAATAATTTATAAACATTCTTCATGAAGAAAATGTGAGATTTTCTCCATTTTCTTTGCTCTAACAACCAAAATGTCATGATTTTAGGGCGCATTCAGAAAGCATAGCCCGCGAGTCTCGGTCCATTTGGGGACTTTGGTTGGTCTGGACCGAGATCGCATTCATATTGCACGATTGTCAAATGAGCCAAATGGGCCAAGAATGAGAATCTCAGGTGGCGCTGCTTTCGGATTCACGTAGGCGAGGAGAAGACGCACGTGAAGAAGGTTCTCACTACTTATGTTTCCTCCACAAAGCAACATTATTTTTGTATGAGGAGTTTTCATCAGATGAAGTATCGATTAAAGCTGTGCCCACGAGCCATCTTTATAAGTACTGCAGTTCCACACGTGTGTTTGTTGTCGTGATGTTTACCCATGTTGTCCAACGTTTGACCTACAATGCCAATGCAATTTGTAGTCCACTTCCTGTGTTTCGGACCGAGTCAGGTTGTTTGTTCCGGATCAGATTTCATTTGCGCGTTCACAACTCCCCTAAACCAAGCGGACTGTCTGAGCAAACGGACTCTGAGTCGAATCAAACAAGTTTTGTGAATGCGCCCTTAATTTGATGAGGAAAATGCTGATATCCAGAGGTAAAAATGGACTGCAGTTCCTTGAAGTGCTTTCAGCACACATGGATGTCCTCTCTCTGCTCCAACTGAAAGCCATCAAATCAAAAATCTGAATACTATTTTAATCCGCTTGTAGCCTGTGGTTTCTAATCCCAGCTGTACTGCACGTGTGCATGTGGAAACTGTTAATGCCATCCCAGTCTTACTTCATACACACTAAGAAAATTCAAGTGGCATTTGTTATTTATCAGTCAAGGCCGGGATGCCTCTAAGTTTACTCAATTACCTGAAATATTTCCTCTGACTTCCCCACAAGAAACAAGTCTTTGACGGTTGCTATGGAAGCCCAAAGCATAGTTCCTTTTCTGGACAAAGCAGAAGCTCACTGCAACTCAATCTTCCAAGAAAGTAAAATCTAATTTTCTTTCTCTCTCACTAACACCAATGCACGACATTTGACATCACCAGTGTCTAATTCCCGTATATCTGCAGAGCTTTTGCCTAATTGCCTTCAGTCTCCGGAGGGGTTGATGCGAGAGCCTCGTTTCCCAGCTAACGTCTGTTACCACAGAAACAGTGGGCCATATGCATGGCTTGCCTCATAGTATGCTTGTTTCATTTTCAAACACAAGCACACACATATTGACGTGTTATGTTACAAGCACTTAGTGATATTCAGAGAAAAGGAAAGTGATATAATTATTTTAGAGAGACTGAATCAGAAGAAATTATAGTTATGCCCCTTACCTTCTAATCTTCCAAACAGCTTTGTGGTCCAGAGTTTCTCTTCTACTATGGCCTTTAAGTGCAACATGCTCCATGAAAACTTGACTATTTAAACTATGAAGTATTGAAAACATCATTAGAACATAGATACAGACAATAAATGAAGTAGAAAGTGACTTTGTTTCAAGAAGCTTTTTTTTAAAAAATTTCAAACAAAAAAGTGAATATTTTAGGGATGCGGTATATTGGAATTTTGGCCAATATGCCGATATTTTCAAACTCATGTGACCAAATCAATACCGATATTAAAGCTGAAAAATAAATTATGAAATTAGAAAAATACCCCAACTTGTGTTATGTAGAACAAGTCAAACTTAATGACAGTTGTTCAAACAAAACTAAAAGGATATGTACGTTATATCCTCGAACCACCTGGATTTTCTTTTCCCCGAGGGAAAAAAAAAAACAGTACCCCAAAACAGGGGATATTTGGTAGGGGTAGGCAAAAATATCGATACACTGAATTTTTATATGCTGATATCATGTTGATGTTTAAAAATGCGGTATCGATCTATTTTACTAACGAAATCTCGTGAAATTTTGTCATTTTTTTACGAAATCTCACAGGTTTTCGTGAAATATCGCTAGATTTCATGGGAGAAATATCTTCAAACAAGTTATAAAAAACTCATTTCAAGTCCCTCATTTAGTGAAAAATCCCTCAAAACTAGTCTGGTAATGCTTCTTTTGAGTATTGCTCTTTCTCATTTTAAAATCAAAAAATCTTAAAACAATTTTTTTTTTTTTCAAATTATCTAAAAAGCCTTTCTTGTAATGTAGCATTTGTGAAGGAGCACATCACCCACCAACCTCCAAACCCGCATGTACCTGAATGAAGTACCTGAATCTGACCCTTCTTTTACCAAGGGTCAGATTGGTTTGGACAACCTCGGACTTGAACTCATGATCTTCTGAGTACGAGACAACCTGCTTCACCGCCCAGCCGCTGTTTCAGACTGTTAGGCTACGTTCACACTGCAGGTCTTAATGCTCAATTCCGATTTTTTTGTCAGATCCGATCTTTTTGTGTGGGTGTTCACATTACATTTCTAAATGTGGCCTGTCGCCGACTGCAATATGAACAGCTCACGCTTCTGAAGTGACACGCATGCTCAGTTAAACATGAATGACATCACGCACGTAACGGTGGTCATGGAAACCAATGCAAACAAACATGGAGGTTACCGGCATTGCGGACTCACGTTGAAAGCAATTTGTGGCGGCAGTCGGCAAATGTATGAGCGGGTTTTGTGATGACGGAGGAAGAAGACAAACGCATTTGTGATGACATCTGTGTGTTGAAAAGTTACTGCTACTGTGCTACATGTGTAGGAGTGTGTAGCTGCAGAGGAGTGTGTAGCTGCAGAGGAGTGTGTAGCTGCAGCGTTGGAGCAGGATGGTGGATGAGGATGTTTCGGATCAGATGTTCTGAGGGAATCATCTCTCTTCACAGATATGATGTCACCAAGCACTTCAGCTGCGGTAGAGATAAACTCATATATCACAGTGATCAGCTGATTAGCCTACTGAGCGCGCGCGAGGGGGGGGGGGGGGGCGTTATGCTGGAGAGAAGAGACTTTATTTTAATTCTGCACATTTATCACCGCGGTTCTTCTCTCTACCTGCTGTGGTGAACGTGCCTTTCTAAGCCGGACACATTTCACACACACCTTTCCTCTTGGCTTCCCCCGCACGTGCACACCGTCTCACTCACCTTCACACACTGAGTTGCTGGACCACAAAAAAGTTTCCCCCAACACTTTCATTCGTTTCCAGGTTAACGTTCAATCAGAGCCAGAAAAATACGATTTAACTGTTTAGTCCATTGTTCACATTCTGTTTCTGTCTCATCTGGTGCAGAAATAAGGACGTCCGTCTCGATCTCAGAGAAGAGGTCGGATAAAATGCGACATGCCCGTACAGACTGCAGTCGCTTCAACACAGATCGGATATGTATCCGATTTAATGCCACATTTGAAAGTGGCCTGAATCCGATCCAGAAATGTCAGATTCAATGCGACTTGCGCTGTTCACACAGTCAGAGGCAGATCGGATACGGGTCACATTTGAGCGAAAAGATCGGATTCAGGTCGCATTTACCTGCAGTGTGAACGTAGCCTTAGATGTTCACATCTGAAATCACTTCTGGAAATCCTGGTTAGTTGTTCTTGTTTTAAGATCTTTTCTCTTAAAATGAGAAAGCAACACTAAAAATCAGCATCACCAGACTAGTTTGAAGTGTTTATTACTTAATAAGAAACTTGAAATGAGTTTTTCAGCTTGTTTTAAGCAAGTTTCCCCTTGTCTAACATCCCAATGTTTTTTTGTTATTACAAGAAACTTGCGCGTTTAAAATGGTACAGGAGGTCTTAAAGCAAGTTTTTACAGCTAAAATTGGGATTGAAAGACACAGCGTGATCTGAAACAGTGGCCCAATTTCAATTCCTCTTCATTCCTACCACTACCCCTAGCCCTTTCACTTGGCCCTGACAAGGGATTAAATTATTTCCCTAAGAAATGGGACAACACTTCGAAATCCTCATGCGTCACCAATAGTCGTCCGTGGCGCAGTAAACCGACATCACGGCCGTTTCCAGAAGAGTTTGCACTGTTTGCAATGCCGTCTGCAGCATTGAATTGTCAATAAAGTTTTGTTGAAAAAAAAAAAAAAGCCGCCTGCAGCAGCAATAATCTCCCTTTCCTGGGCGACTGGGTTATTTCTTTGGGTTTTGGCTGAAAAAATGTAAAAATGAAAGGAAAAGAAGATGCCTTCGACTCTAACTTGCCGTTAATGTTACTTTTCGGACATGATCAGTTGTACGTAATGTTACAAGACTAGTGACTTTATTCAAATTTCTAATAAAACTGTCTTTAATACATTATAGCGACCTTAAATAGCGATTTTCATATTATTGTTTATATATTTATATTATTATTTACAAAAAATACACACATTTGTACGTTTCTCTGGCTGCTGCTGCTGATTTCCTCGCCCTTTTGCCCATATTTTGCATGGAATTGTGGTAATATCACATGCCATTCGTTTTCTAGTTTGCCCCTGGAAAATCTCAGTTTCGAGGGCCAGATAGCCCTACCACTCGCCCCCGGTCTGAACCAGAATTGGGACCAAGGTTATAATAATTTTGGTTTTTAATTAGTTTCAGTTTTTATTTCGTTTTGACTTTTTGTTTTTCAATTCAGTTAGTTTTAGTTAGTTTTTTGAGCAGATTTGCTAGTTTTTATTAGTTTCTATTTTTGGAAAATGTTTAGTTTTAGTTTAGTTTTTATTAGTTTCAGTGTTAGTTTTAGTTTTGGGGGGTTTTCTTTTCAGTAAATTTTAGGTGTTTGTCTGGTGTGACATTCAAAATCATCAGAAAGTCACTTGGAGTAAAACCAGTAGAGCAAAGTAAAAAGGTTAAATAGAAATAGATTTCAAATCAACCCAAAAGGCTCATGTATTATATTAATTTACAAAGACTAAAACTAAGGATGTTTCTGCAATAATTTTAGTTAGTTTTAGTTAGTTTTGTAAAGACATGATACAGTTTCAGTTAGTTATCGTTTTGTTAAAAACTGTCGTTTTTATTTTATTTCAGTTAACTGAAATGTTTTTTCAATTTTAGTTTTCGTTTTTTAGTTAGTTTTAGTTAACTATAATAACCTTGATTGGGACATCATTACCCCTTCACATGAAAGCAAAACAAAGGGTTAGGGTCAAGGGCTAAGGCTAAGGGGGTAATTGGAATTCACCCAGTGTCTTAGTGAGATAATTTACCTTAATGCGCAGATAAAATATCCAATTTTAAGATTCACTTACTAAGTAAGAAATAAAAGACATTTTCTCTCAAAACTAGATTAATAATCTAAAGGCAGAGACACACAGGGCTGATTTTTGTCCGTCTGGTGTCGTCGTGGAGTCTTCTAAAGTCGGGTCGTGAGTCAGTTTGGTGTGTTCTGTATCGTCGGCTGTCTGCAGCCGTCTCCAACACCGTCTGCATTGAACATATATAATCGGCATCGGCCAGTCATTCAGTCAGCAATAGGTTGACCAATCAGACTGGAGGAGGCGAATCAGCAAACGAGAAGACCCGAAATGAAAGTAAACAAACCAGATGAAGAGTGGACATAATGCAAACTCACATGTCATTTGGCATCGTATTGGGACCTTAGCTAGCAGTCCTCGCTCTCTGTTAACAACAACAGCTGCAGCTTTTATGTGTTTTCGTCTTGAGAAATGGTCCGTCACTTCTGGTTTTTGGGGCCACATAGATCAGTGGCGCCTGCTGTTGTGGCAACATTATATATGCGCAGAAGTACACCCAGGTCTGGAGTCGGCTCGATGTGTTCTCGGGCACTTTTCTCACCGTGTTGGCGAAGCTGATTGATCAGCATGACCCCATTTTCTGGCAACGGCGCGACGGTTGGCAGTCTGTCCGGTGTCTCTGCCTTTACATGTTCTAGTCTTGTCTTGTCTAGTCTTGACTCAGATTGAGATAGTTAAGACAGTTTCTACTGAATATAAAAATCTAAGACTTGGTTAGATTGACTGTTTTTGCAGTGTACTGTGGTTGAATCTGACATCATGGGATGAGTCATGAGTGTGACTCTCAGCCAAGTCATCTTTAAAAACCATAGCCACAACAAGAGAAAACATCAACAACAGCAAGAAGAAAAGAGATGGAATACTGAAAATGAACACCGTAGTCAAAGGTGTTCGTTGACCACGATAAATCACCGAACAGCCGGTAAATCGCCAGCTCTGCTTCCTCCATTGTTCAGTGTGTGTGTGTGTGTGCACAAGCAAATGACGTCATGAAACCTTGCTATGACGACCCCGCCCACACTGATGGCTTCAGCTGTAATATGAACAAATGAAGCTGGGGTGGTGTGGTGTCGGCCCAGTAAGAGCCGGGCTGAGTAGGTGCTGGTGTGAGAGGGGTATTAAAATTGATTGTTTTTGACTCAGTCAGAGGAAAAAAATGGAATCAGCCTATCATGGGAGTAGGTCTGTGCGGTATACTGGTACATACCGAAAAGCTGTGTTTATTTTATTTTCGTTATTTTTCATATACCGCTATACCAGTGAATAGTACAGACAACAGGCAAACGTGCGCGATGAGAGCGTATTTTGGTGGGGAGCGATTTCAGCACCAAACACCACAGCATGTGAAGAGCTGGTCAAAGCTGTCAAAGTGAAGCACAGTTTACCAGGAGGAACTAATTCCCAAAGAGGAGTCACTAATTCTCAAAGAGGAGCCACGTCTATGGTTTGGAATTTTTACGCCTTAAAAAGATCGGACTTGGACCAAACAACTGATTACAAAGGCTGTTGAGCAAAAGCGGCAGCTGGCGGTAGTAACACTAGCAGCTAGATTAGCCAACAACATGCTTCAGAGTAGCAAGAACTGGGACTGGATATGAGAAACAGAACAAGAAGTGATCGGATTACAATCATATTTCATCGCGACAAGGACACGATTCCCACAGATGACGCCGAGACAGAAAGAAAAAAAGAGAGAAAGAAAGGAAGAGTAATGCAAGGTGAAACGTCAGTAGTCAGATTGGAGTAGCAGGTTTGTGAATGGGCAGTTTACGGACAGCCATTAAGCTAAATACAAGCTACATTTGAAGCAGACGCTCTGAGCTCCGCCGTGTCCACTCAGCACCTACATTCACCTGGCGGTAGTGATGTGCCCAATGAACCCGAGACTCTGAAGCATGTATCGAGTAAAAGGGGGTGTTCTTAATGAAGCGTCGTATCGGAGCTTGTGTCATCAGCATAGGAATCATGTGACCAACGCAAAAACGAAGCTTCGGTTTGTGCAGCTAACGTAGTGTCGGTCTGTGCTTCACATCCGCACAAGAAACATTCAGAGGTCGTGAGACTGAAGTTGACAGATATTTATCCAAGCTGAAGGAAGAGAAAAGAGAAAGATCCTCTAACATACTGACCACAGAAATAAGCAGTATTATCAGCTTTCCCGCTGATTTATGTTCTCCTGCATCACCTGCCCATGATGGGGATTATTTGAAGACTATCTTTACAAATAGAAGTCGCCAACCTGAACACTGAAGAAGCTCCTCTTCCTCAATAAACAGATTTCAGCTCCATGTCACCTCTGTGGAGTTCCATAAGCACTGCACTCAACACATAAGTAATTACCACGATCACAATGCATATTAAATTAAAATTATATCATATTATTTCGTTGAGATAGATTATGTGCTCATACGTCTAAAGTGTTACCATCGTACTGTGGTTAGCATGTTTGCCTTTTCCTCGAGAGTCTGCGGTTTGGCTCCCACCCGCGGTTTCCTTCTTATCTTGCAACATTTTATTTTCAAACCATACCCATTATAAGTCAAATAGTTATAGGAACAATTAATGTACATAGTATGTGTTGGATTGTTGCCCCCCCCCCCCCCCGCCCCGCCCCCCCCGTCGCCCCCCCGGGCCCCGCGCCCCCGGGTCCCCGCCCCCGGGTCGAAGGGGGGGCGACCGGGGCGTTTCCCTCCCCCCCCTCGGTCAAAGCAATGATTTCCCCCGTCCCTCTCCCAATAGGAGGAGTCCGGGGGCCAAAGTAGCCCCCCCCTGTGAGCCAGGGCGGGGTGGGATCCCCACCCCCCCCCTTTCCCCCCCCCCCCACCCCACCGAGTCCCCCCCCCGGCCCCCATCCCCGATGAGGGCCGGGGTGGGGGGAGTTGTCTCCCCCCCTTGCCTCCCCCCCCCCCCCCTCCGATAAGCGGAAGAGGCCCGTACGTCGTATGTTTGCTGATAATTTATTCGATCAATCCATTATTTCCTGGTCATGGGCACTACTGAGATGGAGTTTCTCAATTCCTAGTTTGCGTACTACATACTCGTGTACTTGTGAGTACAGACTTGTGGGTACGTACTGGAAGTCTGCACTTGTGGAGTTCACAAGCACGGACTCAGCCTACTTGACGAATTAGGATAACACAAACTTGTGACATCACCACCAAAGGTGTGCAGCAAGTGAGCAAGGGCTGCCTGTCAACATGGGATGAGTCATGAGTGTGACTCTCAGCCACGTCATCTTTAAAAACCATAGCCACAACTGAAGAATAGTATTATTCTTCAGTTTGTTATTTATTGTTGTGAAGATGTACTGAAACAAATAAAAACAATTAAAATAACTGCTCCAACCCCCCCCCCCCCCCCCCAACAGGTAAATTACATTTTTTTCCATACATAAGCACATTCATGGAAACGGACCATCAGGTCATAATTATACGATCAAAAACAGCTGTGAGAGGAAAGCGGGAGAAAGAGCTGCAGATAAAAGGCCAAGAACAGTAAAGAATAGGAATGATAGCTCAGGTTTGGCTGTTGGAGGGAGGAGGAGGCTGCCAAACGCTGCACGTGTGCAGGTGCATGCTGGGATTTATATCTGGCCAAGTACGTGCGAGCCTCCTCTGATGCATGCTCGGTAAGATGGGCGGAGAAAGTTTTCATCCGGGGATTTCCAGTGAACTTGCAGAGAAGCAAACTTTTTAATGGAACATGACTTGGACCGCGGGTGATGACGTTTCACGAGTCCATGAGCACGCAAGTACGCACAAGTCCGCATGTTGAGAAACGGCCATGGTTTGAGTGCAAAGTTGTTCGGGCTGCTATGGACCCATTTGGACACTTGATGTCACTAGAGAGTAACATGAATGAAACCCAGAGTACTGAACCTTTTCCCGAACCAATGGGCTCTATGCACGACTCCACTACTTCCTGAACTTAAGGTAGCTCCTTTGTTTCCTGTCTTACATTACTGGTCGAACTGATTAGTCCAGGTGTGTCTGATCTCAGTAACTGGCCAGACACACCTGGATTAATCAGTTCGTCCAGTAATGAAAGACAGGAAACAAAGGGGCTACCTTAAGTTCAGGAAGTAGTGGAGTCGTGCATAGAGCCCATTGGCTGGAAAGTCTCATTGCCACAGGAAGCTTCATTTGGCCATCACTACCTGGCGGTAAATGAAGCACACATTTCTTATCTGAAGTGGAGGTACAAGTCTCTCCAGTGGTTTTAACGAATGCCTGTTAGCGTTGTGCTTTACCTGTGGTGTGGTTGAGGTGTGGCTGCTGCCTCCTACGGTGATTAAAAAGGCTGCTAGTATTTCCATCAGACGTACCAACCTCATCCTTGCAAACTTTGAAAATCTAAACCAGTTCCATATGACCGAAGTTGGATGTTTTTCGGGAGCAACTCCTCACTTTTGTACTCTCGTTAGCAGCCATGCTTGTTCTTGCGAGGGAGGGAGATAAACAAAGCAACTCCATGCTGACACACTTTAGGTCACTCTGATTGGTTCATGGTGTCTGTCGTTTCAACATGAAATGGGCAAGCACGTGGTGTGATTTGGTAGAGAGGGAGAGGAAAAAATGTGGTGTAAACAGACACAGCTGCATTCAGATGGTTCTACATCTTTGGGTTTTGGCAGATCGTAAGCATGTTCAAAACCTTTACGATCAAATACCGTAAAACCGATAAATCCTGGGGGATGTAACCAGAGAAGCCACAATCATCTGTCTCTGGTCTGAATGTTTGCTAAATTGGTACTACAGGCGAGTACAGTTGGTGCCAAAGGTATGTCATCTGTTTGTTATATGCAGGAAGAAGCATTCGCATCCACATTTTTTCAGTGCGCCTCACCTCTTAGCTTATTTCCAATCACTTTCCCAGAGTAGGGCTGGGCGATATAACGATATATATCGTCTGGACGATAGAAAACTTCTATCGTTTCATATGAAGCTCTATCGTTTATATGGCGATAGGCGCTTTACTGCAGTATTCAATCAAGATGCGCTGCGTGCAGACGCACGCTGCAAACAAACATGGAGGAAGATGATGGGACCACTCAGACGGAGTAATTAGACTAATTCTTAACAAGATGACCAGCCGACCCAAACTGAGAGGCTTTTACCTAAAAGAGAGACAACTTCTGTCGCATGGATGTGGCTTGGATATAAAAAGACTGACGACAGTCCCAAGAGCCGGGATACCTTCTGTTGTCTGCTCCGTGACCGTGTCGGTCCTTTTTATATATTTCCAAACCACATCCATGCAACAGAAGTCGTCCCTCTTTTAACTACAAGCTCCTCGGTTTGGTTTGGCTGGACATCTTGTTGAGAACTGATCATCCTGGTCTGAAATGCATCTGCCACCGTGTTTCACCCATGTTTCTTTAGGTCAAGATGCGCCTTGTGTCAGACTCAGCACTACATGCACGCGGTGGCACGTGTCCGCGCACGCACGCTGCAGCACGTGTCCGTACACGCCGCTGCAGCACGTGTCCGTACACGCCGCGCATCTTGACAAATACAAACACTGCAGTAAGGCGCCTAATCGCGGATACTGTTACCCCGGCTTTTTACCGGGTCCTTGAACGGAGCGCAACGGCTTTGCTCCGACCTCCATGCTGCGAGCATTACACCTGCACTGTGCGCCCGCGAGCGCACCAGCTATTACGAACGAAGGCTCCCCAATTATGACGGAGGCTCAGATCGTTTGCTGGACATTTATTTGTTCAGCAAAGTTTACAAGAAGAGCAGCCTGAAGTTGCCATTCAGAAACAATAATAACAGTCAAGCGCGAGCAAACAGGATAGAGAAGTTCCAGTTAAGCGCCCTTCACAATAAAACACTTCCGGGTGTTTCAAAATAAATCATTTTCGGTTTAAACAATAAGCTTCTCTGTACTTACGTATTAAAATCATGTCACCAACACATCCTGCTGAGACAAAATGAAGTATAAGAAACATTTAGTACTTAAGACCTTTATCTGTTCAGTAGATGATTTGAAACAGCATTTCCACATTGCATTTTAAATACAAATTATTTATTGATTAAATTATTATTGAACTGAACACCCTCCCCCCCCCCCCCCCCAAAAAGTTATATCATATGTATATCGTTATCATGATATCAATTTTGTTATATTGGGATATGGGATTTTAGTCATATCGCCCAGCCCTAGTGCATTCTTTCTAAATGTGTTTAAAAGGCAGACTGATAACCTGAATTTTCTTCCAATGCCTGAGTGAAATTGATATGAAAATTCCCCAGATGATCATTGAGGCAGCATCTATATTTTATCCCCTGACACTTCTCCCAAAATCCCTCTAAATGCTGAGATCAAAGCAAGTCTGACAAACCTGTAAGTGTTGAGAAAATCTGCCCCATCCTTCCAGCTCTAATCCTTTCATCCCTTCAGTGGATTCCTACCTTTCTATCATTCACAAAGCTCCAACTCTCAACGTCTGCCTCGTCTCGCCTTTTGCCTTTTTCCTCTCAGGATGGAATTACTGTTGATGATTTGCACTGTCATTGAAATTTAAGTTATGACACGATGTTTCAGGACATAAAAAAGCCAATTATAGACCTACAGACCCGCTATAAGTGGACCTCCTTAGGATTAACATCCAACTATTATTACTTTAGGGATGCAAGATATTGGAATTTTGGCCGATATCAGATATGCTGATATTTTAAAACTCATGTGGCCGATAACCGATATCAATACCAATATCAATGCTGAAAAAAAATAAGCAGTGATTGCAGACAGCAGTTTTGTTATCCATTTCCGACACTTTGAAAAATAGATATGGAAAAAAATCGATACACTGAAATATTGCGATATTTTCATATGCCAATATCAAATTGATATTTAAAAACAGGGTATCTGTCTATTTTACTTTCAAAATCTCACGAGATTTCATCATTCTGTTGCAGAATCTCACAATATTTCGTGAATTCTCGCAAGATTTCGTAACGATTTAAACTCGCGAAATTCAGTTTGTAAAATAGATCACTACGGCGTTTTTTAATGGCAGCATGATATCAGCATGAAAATATTGCGAAGTTTTGTGAATTCTTGCTTTATTTTGTAACAACAGAATGATGAAAACTCGTGAGATTTTGTTAGTAAAATAGATTGATACCGCGTTATTAAATGTCAATATGATAGCAGCATATGAAGATGTCGCGAAATCTTTGTGAATCTCATGAGATTTCGTAACATAACAATGAAAAATTGTGAGATTTTGTTAGTATAGTAGATCAATACCGCGTTTTTAAATGTCAACATGATATCAGCATATGAAAATATCACAAAATTTTTGTGAATTCTTGTGAAATTTCATAACAGAACGATGAAAACTTGCAAGATTTTTTTTAGTAAAATAGATTGATACCGTGTTTTTTAAAATGTCAATATATCAGCATATAAAAATATTGCAATGTTTCAGTGTATCGATATTTTTTCCCACCCTAGTCTTTAGAAGTTTTAAAGTCTGTGAAAAAGAAGTTTTTGAAGAAGAAGTTTTTTGTTTGTTTTGTTTTTAGACTTTAGAAACAGCAGGCTAATCAGTTAAATATCGGTTAAAGATCGGTGGGGTGGCCGATGTCCGATATACTCAGTCTTAAGGCAGATACAGGCCAATACCAATAGGGGGCCGATTATATGTGCATCTCTAGATCACTTCAATCTTTCCTCAGATTTTCTGCAAGCTGTGCAGCGGAAGTCACGGTTAAATAGAGATTTTCAGGGTATATTTTTTTGCCTCTTGGGAATTCAACAGAAATAAGATAGTAGAGAAAGATGATGATAGGAAGTGATATCCAGCAAAGGTCACCTGCCACGCAGGAACTTGCTGCCAGGAGTCATGCTTGTTGCTATAATCCCTCTACCACCAGGACGCCCCCTTATCTGACATTCAATAAGAATTCAAGACAGATCAGCCTGTAAATAACTACAGAAATTACACTCATTGTCCACTTTATTAGGTCCACCATCTGTGCTGGGTTGGACTGCCTTCATCTTTGGTGTCATAGATCCAACAAGATCATTTGGGTCATGTTCACTTTCCATCCCAAGAGTTCAATCAAAACATTTAGTTTTTCTTCTACTGATATCTGAAAATAACAACCGGAAAACCTGAAGTTTGATCCAAACCTGAATTCTGGTAAAACAGTTCTGGAAACTTTTTTTTGCCACTGCTCCTAATTAAAGGAGCCCTGCCATGAAAAATAGACTTTTATGAGCTCTTAACCACGTTAGTGTTATTTATTCATAAAAATGTGGGAACATATTTAGCTTATATATGCATTTAGTTCACTTCAGTTATCTATAGTGGTGATGGGAACATATTTAGCTTATATATGCCTGTAGCTGACTTTAGTTATCTATAGTGGTGAGGGGAACATATTTAGCTTAAGCCCCGTTTCCACCCATGGGTCCGGGTCAGGTCGGGCCAGGCCGGATCGGGTGGGTTTTGGTACAGATGTGTTAATTTCCAGTTGCGTCCCCACAGCAAACTGCACCCTTACTCTGGAGGTGGAGAATTAGCTGGATAGCGCTGCTACAGTACCTGATGGCGTGACATCATCGCAGTGCAACGCCATTTAACCACACTTGACAGAAACAAAAGGAGTCACCCCTGCTTTGTTTTTACGCCGCGTCACGCGGGAAGTGACAGGATTTTTCAACGGATTGCTGTGTATTAGCTCCACCTCTTTGGTCCAGATCGGTTAGATCAGTACCCCTATCGAAGGGTACCTAAAAAGTAGGCCGGGGCCAGGTCAGATATAAGGGGACTCATCCCAATTTTTATCAGTGGAGACGCAAACAAAGTGGACCGATCCTGGACGACCCAACCCAGACCCACTGGTGGAAACGGGGCTATAGATACGCCTGTAGTTGACTTTAGTTATCTAGAGTGGCGAGGGGAACATATTTAGCTTATAGGTATATGCCTGTAGTTGACTTTAGGTATCTTTTTTTTTTCTTCTTCTTCTTCTTTTTTCTACTTGTCCTGTCCAGCATCGAAGCAAGCAGAATGGAAATCTGATTGCTTTATTTTGTTGAACAGTTTTGCTTTACCAAGCGGAGCTTTATGAACATAAGGCTCCACTTGATATCATGTTTATTCATTTTATTTCTTTAATTAAACATTTGTCTATGACACCATTCCATTTCACATTGCTGGGCCTGACAAGGGAGAAATGAAAGTTAACAGAGGTAATGATAGAAAGTAAAACAGAGAGAAAGGAGTAAGGAAGAGGAAGAGAGAGAGGAGAGAAAACATGAAACCACTTACACAGTTCACTGGTACATCTGTACAGCGATCCCTAAACAACCAAGGTCTCTGTTGGAAAACAAAACAAGCAATCTCCTACAGGAGGACCTGCAGGTGGCTTAGATATCCTCAGATCATACAAACACACGCAGAACTACGCAGAGAAGAGGTACAACCTAGTCATCGCAATGGGAAGTAGAGAAGAGGTACAACCTAGTCATCGCAATGGGAAGTAGAGAAGAGGTAAAACCTAGTCATCGCAATGGGAAGTAGAGAAGAGGTACAACCTAGTCATCGCAATGGGAAGCAGTGTCACAGTGTCAACATGCATAATAAAGGGTGCTCCGTGGTGATACAGTCATGCAGATGCAGCCTCGTCTCTGCAAGGAGGAGGAAGCCCGCAAGGCTCACGACCCAGGCCCCCAGCAGCCACCCAGAGGCCCAGATCCCAGCCGCCCCCCCCCCCCCCCCCCCCAAAAACGGACACGCATCCCCCGTCGGAGCCCCCAGGCCCCAGTGGACCAAGACCAGCGGCTGCCGACCCCACCAGGCGCCGGGCGCCCCCTGGGGCAGAGACTGCGCCGGGCCCAGGGCCCAAGAGCCCAAGAGCAGCATCCCCCCCCCCCCAACCGTAACAGGAGGACCGGACCCCCAGACGACACCCCCCCCAGGGCAGGCCAGCCCCCACCCCAATGTCCCTGCCCCACACACCTGACACCAGGTCGTGAGGACCGGCCAAACCAGAGGAGGCACGTCCCGTCGGCCCGCCCCCCAGCGCCAAGCCGGGTCCCCCGGCCCCGGAGGCAGGGGCCACCCCCGAGCACCGGGGCCCAGGACCCCCCCCCGCCCCGGGACGGCCCCGGCCACCCGGCGCAGGCCGACAGCCACCGGCCAGGGCCTCACCAGCGACCCGCCCACCGCCGCAGAGCAGCCCCAACCGCTGACCCCCATGCCCCCCATCGGGCTGGATACAGCCCCGCCCCAGCGGCGAGGCAGCCCAGACCCCCCCCAAGCCAACCGCCAGGGATCCATGGCCATCAAGCACTCGCCAGCACCCAACCCCCACATCGCCGAGGCCGCTCTCCTACACCAACGTTAAGTGATGGAGCTAATCACAGGGGACCGAGGGAGTGGAATTCATCTAACTGGTTCTTAGAGGAGGCAGACATCGTCTCAATACTGATATGGTCTACTAAGAAATTCCTAAACTGGCTAATGCCAGATTATTTTTGGATTTCCAGTTTACCAAGATAGTTTTCTTTGCAATACATAAACAGAAGTACATATGTGCATATTGGTTACCGTGTTGATCTCATCCAAGTCCCCCAGTAAACACAGTGTGGGGCTTGCAGGGAAGTTACACCTGAGCCACGTTGACAGGTCATCACATACCTGAAGCCAAAACCTCTGGACAGGTGGACAAGACCACAAGGCGGAAGATAATTGTCTGTTGTATTCTCATTGCAGTGCAAACAAAATTTGAAGGTGACAGACCCATCTTGAACATCCTCTGTCCTGTGTAATGTACTCTGTGTAAAACCTTGAATTGTATCAACTGTATATTTGAGTTTTTAGTCATTAGGAACGTGTTTAAACATATCTGTGTCCATGTGTTTTGGTTAAGGGTTCTGGACAAGTCAGCCTCCCACTTCCAAGTTGGAAGGGAAATTGAATCATCCAGTTTTAATAATAATCTATATATTTTCGACAGTAGTTTGGGGATAGAGAGATTCAGGAATTCTGCTACCCTGACCGGAGTCTGCAGGATCAGTTGGTTAGAGGTATATTTTTTGCTTAATATAGATTTAATTGATGGTATTCTAAATTTAGTACTACTGTCCCTATTGTAAGGTGAGTGTATTAAATGACAGGAAATTTCCATTTTCAATGATATGTTGTAATTGTTTTACTCCTTTGTCCTTCCAATCACAAAATTAATCATTTTCTTGTTTTGTAAAATATCCGTATTCCAATGGGTGTGAGTTTACATGGATAATAGAAGACCGTATTTCAATTCCCACCATGCTTTCAAGTAGAGCAGATGTTGATACTTTTAAAGCATCTATGAGATCTGACTGCTAACTATGAACGGCAAATCAGAGACATCCAGATCCTCACATAATGCTTGTCTGTGTCTAGCCACGGTTCATCTAATGGGTAGTTTTTGTTAAACTAATTAAAAAGCTCCAACTAATGTATTTATTTGTAATTCTGTTTAGATTTAAAAGCTGCAACATTGCTCTTAAATCTAGTTTAGTCCCTTGTGTTAAGTGGAAGATGGAACTTTTTGAAGCTTAAAGATGACAAATTTACATTTCTAAGGTGTTTTAGTGAATGAGTCTTTAAAAATATATAATTTAAAAACACCTTCCATTAGTCTGTGTGTTATCACTGTAAGCTGTTTGCAGCAACTTGTTTTCATTTTGAAATGGTCATCTATAGTATTGAAATCTAATTACTAAAATACACTTAATGTATATATATTCATTCCCAGGAAGAGGAAAAGAGTAAGGTGGAGCCACTTCACAAGATTTAACAGGTGTTAGATGCAACATCTGTGGTGTGAACGTTAACCTGGGCTGCAGCACCAGTAAGGCAGAAAATGCAACAAATTTGTGTCACCACCATCACAGATTCTGGATGTTCTGATTCTTAGTGTTGAATCACATTTTGTCATTATAAGAATTTAAGTTGACTACAGTTAGACAGTATGTATGTCCATGTTCATTTTTTAATATCCTGGCTAATATATATCGGCTGACATCGGATATCGGCCGATATCGGATATCGGCCAATATATCGGATATCGGGTTTTTTAAAGCCCCCAATATCGGTATCGGAATCGGCCTCGGCCTCAAAAATCCCATATCGGTCGGGCTCTAGTATGAATACTAAGCTGCAGGCTGAACCAGTTTGTCTGTGTGTGCATCGCGCTGTTTCTTCCTGCAGTGTGTGTGTGCGTGCGCCTGTATGTGTGCCTCGCGCTGCGTGTGCTGGAGTTTCTACACCCGTAGTGTTCATGTTTGTAAAGTCGCAAGTGAAATGACAGTTCACTGTGTGAGAGTGAGAGAAAAAGAGAGAGGGGAGGAAAGGAGGAGAAGTGAAAAAAGAAAGAAAAAATTGACGAAAAACCAGAGGTTTAAAAAGTGCATCTTTGTGAGCCGGAAGTCGAACGGTAGTGAGATTAGTAATATGATCATAACAGATAATAATTAATCTAATCAATTAGGAGGATATAAATGAACTTACCTACATCAAAGAGCCACGGGGATGTTTGAGTCCCATAAAATGTCCGTAATAAATCATTTATCCACCGCATGACAGCTCGGGACCCTCCATAATGGCTTTCCTATAAAACAGACTTTACGCCGCCGATTTTAGGATACTGGTCGTACTCCAAAGTTGCCCTTTCAGCTCGCGGCCCTGCTTTTTACTTGCTCTTTTTGTTTAAAGTGAACAAACTTAGCAAGAGGTCTTTCTTAACCGGCATTTACTTCCCATGCGGTGGACGCATGAAAGCCGATACCATTGACTTATCGGAGGGGAGTTTTAGTTGTTTATGGATAATGTTTTTATTGTTTCCTCGGGGTCTCGTCTGCCTGCTCTGGGATCCCTGCAAATACCAATTATCTCTATGCTCCAGCCTCAATGATTACTATCCCCTCATCTTTTTATTTTCTCCTACACCGGTTTATTCCCTCAGGGGACTTAACCGTGTCTTTAGGTCGGCGTTTGCGGCTGCTAGTGTTTCCACCTGTTTCTGGCTAACTCCAATATTCCCGGAGCGCCTAATCTTTATGGAGAACCTCCACCAGCAAACGGGCGTCAACTGTCTACTTCCTCTCTAAGGAGCCACGAGTTTTCTTGACATCGCACCAAGGAATCTCCTACCCGAGCTCTCTTGCTTTTTCTCCACGCTACTTCTTTTTTTTACCTTTTTTCATTCCTCTTTCTACAACAGTATCCGCCGCGCTCAACTTCCCCGCCCCCACCCTCACTCTATTATATATTATATTCAAATACTATAATGCTTTACGCCTACCTCTCATCCACTCCTCCTCTTTCGCAATATTTAACTTATATTTATAATTTATAACATATTTAGCTATCCTCTCTTATTCTTTGGAAATATTTAGCTTATATGCATACACTATTATGCAAATATTTAGCTTATATCCTATCTTCTCTTGCATAGGGAGGGAATAAATTTAGCACCCCACTATATCCATTTCTTGCCTTACTCTTATTATAAACGGTGATTAATCTCATTATATTATACATATGCTTTGCTATTATTTAATATGCATCACCATTTCCTCACTTCACCTAACCATAAAAAAACAACAACTCACAACCTAAATCAAATCACCTTTATAACATACCAATCCTTTACTCTTTATTTTATTTTTTTATCCAACAACACTACACACAAACAATAACACACAACACACCTACACAACTCTCCCTTTAACATTTCAAAAAACAAACATAAGACAGCCACATATAATTTTTATACACTTACATTACCTCACTTCAACAAGCAGCTACGCTCCCCCACACCCCACCACCTACCACTTTTATTCCACACCCCTCCATGCCTCCCTCATTCTTTACTCCCTTTTTATTTTTTTTATTCACCAATTCATCGCCCACCCATTCGCCGACCACACCAAACCCACATACACCAAAAACACAGCAAAAACCAAAAACAACAAACCGGCTTACAAAACACCACTCTACGAAGAATCACGCTACCCTCCCTATTGCACCTCTTCCCCATTTTAACAACCCCCTCCTAACTTAAATCAACCCAAACATACTAATTTTCATTCCAACAAACTAAGGAAGAACAACACATCCCCACAACTACAATAAAACACACCGCTTCACAACACCGCACACACCCACTTCACACTCCAACCACACACTACTAACACCAAAACACACAAACATCTAAATCCAACCCCCCTCCAACAACTACCCAAAAAAGACCTCAACTTTTTTTTCACCGCACAAAGTTACGCATCACTGCTAATGCTACCTCTAACATATCCGCCACTCTACTCTTTAACTTTTAATTAACCACCAGTTTTCTTTCAGACGAGATGCGAGGAAAACACCGCGCCGCGAAACAACTTTAAAAAACGACACACTTTTTTTAGCCGGCCTCACACGGGCACACATACCACCTAAACGTCCTACTTTTGCCTAAACACACAACACTCTCTCCTTTTTTTGCAGTCCCCATTGTCCACTACGGGAGACAACCCGATTTTCAATGTTTGTGTGTTTTAAGACGCACAATGTTAAGCACGTCAGAAACGCTACTGCTAATCTAGCATCTTGAAGGCCGGGTCGTGCGGGTTGTGCCCCACCGCGACAAACAAACTTGTTTTATTATAGTCCCCTCACCCCGACCTTCCACTTTTACATCACTTCACTAAACATTTGAGTTAACGATAAACAGAACACAACCTAGTAAAAGCCCGAAGAGAAGGTCCAAAACCAAGTCCGAGAACCCCTATCCCCCATATATTTAGCTTATATATCCTTACTTTTTTATCTATAGGCGGAACATATAAGCTATATCTTTAGCCTTTATCACTAAAACACATATTTAGCTAATATATCCATACTTTATTTCATAGGGGGGACAGTTTACTTATATATCCTTAACTTTTAACATATAAAAGACGACCCCTTTAAAATTTTTCTTTTTAAGTCAATTTTCTTAATTGCCTAATAGGGAAGAAAACACTATTTTCTCCTTTTTCTTTTATCATATTACATACCACTTACTTTTATTCTCTTTCTACTCACAGAAAATGAGCCTTCTAGGAAAAGTGCTTATAAACATCTTGCTTTCCTCAAACCTTACTTTCTCATTATCCCAAATATTTTTTTCCAAACCCAATAAATAAGACACATCTAATAAAACACAATGAAACAACACACTTATTCACCCTTTGAATTAATTATGTTCTTTCACAACATTATACAAACTCACTCTTTCCTTTCTCTCAAGTATTTCTTCAAAAAATTAACTACACCCAAAAACCACAATTTCTTCCCTAAAACTCTCTAACTCTAACCCACACACCACTATATTCAACATTCCACAATATTACTAAATTATGGAGAAAGTTTACACTACCAACACATTATATCCCTTAGTTACAATCCCCATAATGTATTTTATCCAACTCTGAATCCAACCAAAAAACCATTATTTATCCCATTTTTACTACTTCATTTAATGTTCCCCCTCCTATTTCTTAATTTTTCATTTCACCTAAATTTTCCATCATCAAACAAATTTAAATATTAACAAAAACACAGAAACACAAATGCATTTTTTTTTTATTATATAAAAACCAAACCTCCAGCCCTTACAGTTCCCCCACCCCTTTAAACATAAATTAACTTCGCACTTTACCTATTCACCTCTACACACCCACCTAAAATCCACACCTTTCTCATTTAAATCACCTAAACACCTCCTACAAAGAAAAACAAACCTCAAAACTAACATCATCTACCAAAGAAATCAACAAATAAGAAACAAAGATAACTCATCTAAAAGTTCCAAACCATTCTAAACTTTACCCAAACCACAGAACCATTATCCACAAATGTAAAAATGAACATTAACCTTCCCACCTACCAAAATACCCCAAACACAACACCACCAAAGTCACAAAAACCCCAAACAACATCCAAAAACTGCAGCCTCACTTCCTCAATAAGCAGTGTTCATACTCCCCCATCAGAAAGAGACTGGGGGGCAAAAATGGCTGCATGGCAGAGTTCCAAGACCAAAACCACTGCTAGCAAAAAGAACAAAAGGCTCGTCTCAGTTTAGCCAAAAGCATCTTATGATCCCCAAGACTTTTGGGAAAATACTCTGTGACTCAGACAAAGTGGACTTTCTGAAGGTGCAGGTCCCATTACATCTGCGTAAAAGTAACACGGCATTTCAGAAAAGGAACATCATACCAACAGTAAAATATGGTGGTGGAGTGTGATGGTCTGGGGCTGTTTTGCTGCTTCAGGACCTAAGACTTGCTGTGGTAAATGGAACCATGAATTCTGCTTCTACCAAAAACTCCTAAAAAGCCGCCATCTTTCATACCTCAACTAAGCGCACTTGTTCTCAGCAGAACAATGATCCAAACACACCAGCAAGTCCACCTCTAATGGCTTAAGAACAACAACATGAAACTTTGGGCCTAGTCAAAGTCCCCACCTAATCCCATTAATGCTGCATGACCTTAAAGGGTTCATGCTAAAACCCTCCAATGTCTAATTACAACAATTCTGCAAAATAGTGGAACAAAATTCCTCCACACCTTAAAACTCATTCCAGTATCACAAACGCTTATTGTAGTTGTTGCTCAAGGTGTTTTTCACACAGGCCAAGAGGTTTGGATTTTAACCCCTTAAACATAAAAAATCTTCATTTATAAACTGCATTTTTTTTACTTTTTATCTTTTCTCACATTTAAATTTTTTATGATCTAAACATATAAGTGTGACTAACATGCTAAAAAATAAGAAATCAGACACTTTTTCTCACAACTGTATTTGCTAAAACCTCTATTTAACCTAGATATGAAAACACACTTTCTATCAAACTTTCCACCAATCAAACTCAATTACGAATGTCCAATCAGAGCACCAAATCAACAACCAAAAGTTCTATTTGTCTAACAAAAAAAATATGTTTTCTACTGATGTCTGAAAAAGCCAAAACAGCTTTCTTGCGCTATTTGGAGTTGGTTTTGAGGAAGAGGGCAAAGTACAGAAAAACTGGAAATAGAAAAATGAAATATGGAATAGTTTCTTTTGTTTGTTTCAAGGCCTACCAAACTTAGAGAGAATGCAGATGAGAAAAGGTTTTGTCCCTGTTGATCTGGTGGTATTTCTACAAAGTTCTGTTAGTAATAAATTCTGGTTTCTGGTTTTGGTTGGTCTTCATGGTGCTATATCTGTTGCTACATTAATTTTACATAATTTAAGTCTCATAATCTACAGTAGGCTGTCCAAGAAATAACCACTACTGTACATACATTTTTACATTCAAAATAAGAAAGTAAAAAATAAACAAGCAAACAAAAATAGCAAGCATGCCTTGTACGTTTAAGGGTTAAAAGGCAGAACAAAGCTTGGCTGAACCGCTACAGTCTGAGAGGAGCGCAAATGTGAAGGTGGTGGGCCTTGGTGTGATGCCAGCCCAAGAGAAGATGAAGTATTGACTGATGGCCCTGGTGACTAGCTAATACGCTTCTAAATGCTGCTTTTCAATGATTTCATTGTCTTGAAGGTTATCTCCGCCGGTGTGTGACTCATGCTGTGACGGTGGTATTTTGCCGAGCTCTAATAAAAGATAATATTATTTCTGCAGCTTGGAAGAATAAATGTCCACAGTGACGCAGAGTCTAACTAACGTGTAAAAGTGATGAATTCTTTGCAATGGTTCAACCAGGAAGTGTTTCAGTGGTTACTGTATATAGAGGGAATGACTCCTTGTAAAACTCCTGAGTGTGTTTGTTTTTGTGTTTTCCTGCAGACGATCCTGGTTGGGGACAGCGGTGTGGGGAAGACATCTCTGCTGGTGCAGTTTGACCAGGGCAAGTTCATCCCCGGCTCTTTCTCTGCTACCGTTGGCATTGGATTCACGGTGCGTTCAGGTGTATGAATCTCTCTGTTCATTACATTGCCTTGCGGACAGAAAGGATGAACCACATGTTAAGCAAGTTTTATTTATCCAGGCTTTGAGATGTCTCCCTGTACGGTTTCTGACAGTGTCCAGTGTGTGATTGCTCTAAATGCAAAGCCTCTTCTACAGTAGATTTGGCCAACCCATCCGGGACCATACACGAAGTGTTTGCCCCCTTCCTGATTTCTTATCTTTTTTGCATGTTTTTCACACTTAAATGTTTCAGATCATCATCTTTGGAAAGCTGAGTTTAATTTCTCTAGCCACACCCAGGCTTGATCAGGAACTCGGTCCCGGTGTGAAAAGGCCTTAAGGTGTGGCCCAACCAGTTGTTAGGTTTAAGGGACAATCACTTTTTCACACAAGACCATGGGGTTTTGGAATTTTTCCCCCTTTAAAAATAAAAATCTTCATTTAAAAACTTCATTTTGTGTTTACTTGTGTTATCTTTGTCTAATATTTAAATTTGTTTGATTATCTGAAACATATAAGTGTGACAAACATGCAAAAAAAAAAGAAATCAGGAAGGGGGTAAACACTTTTTCACACAACTGTACATGCCAGTCATGGTGCTGTATCAATATGGAAACCAGGACAACTCAAACCTCAAAACTTAACTCGTGTTTGGTACTGTAGTTTTGTATGGAAGTGTGAACTCTGGGTCAGCTCACTCCTAAACGGGTCTAAGAGTGACTCAGAGTTCTATAACATCTCAGTGACAACAGTAAATAATTGTTCACATTAAGGAAAATAAACTGATCATCACTGGTAAAAGTAGAAAAAAAATAAGCAAAGGGGGGGGGTTGGTATATTTTTATGATCACTGTTATATTTACATTTTGTATTCAGATAATTGTAGCATGTCCATATACACATCACATACACTCTCCGTGTTATATGTGTTCTTTTAACCTTTTGTTTGCGCTATTTTGTGGATGTTTTATTTATAATGTTTTTCAATCAGATAAAACAAAAAATGGTCCAGTTTTTAAATTTTTGATGCTAAATATTTGGTAAGTATTGAGAAAATTTCCTGGGTACAAAATACAACCTTTCAAAAAAGCTAACCATGCATGTGGAAAAAAAGGATCGTTTCATGAAGGGAAACTTCACCAATTAAACCTAGAATGATTTTTTGAATCAGGATTAAAACATGTTTATTTCTGCTGTGAACATGTTTATTTCTGCTGTAAACATGGTTATTTCTGCTGTGAACATGTTTATTTCTGCTGTAAACATGGTTATTTCTGCTGTGAACATGTTCATTTCTGCTGTGAACGTGTTTATTTCTGCAGTGAACATGTTTATTTTAGTTGTGAATGTGTTCATTTCTGCTGTACACATTTTTTTCTGCTGTGAATGTATTTATTTCTGCTGTAAACGTGTTTATATCTGCTGTAAACTTTTTCATCTCTGCTGTAAACATGTTTCTTTCTGTTGTATACATGTTTATTTCTGCTGTAAACATGGTCATTTCTATAGTAAACATGTTGATTTCTCCTGTGAATACATTTATTCCTGCTTTGAATGTGTTTATTTTTGCTGTGAACATGTTTATTTCTGCTGTAAACATATTTATTTCAGCTGTTTTTTTTTTTTTTTTTTGAACGTGTTTATTTCTGCTGTAAACATGTTTATTTCTTCTGTTAAAGGGACTAGAGGCAGGAATTTAAAAAAACAAACAAACATCCATGTCCAATTTTTTAATACTAATGGGTGATGAAGCGCTAAATACCAAAAAGAAGGTTTCCACCAACGTTTATCTCCGTTGCCTTGAACAGGCTGTGTGCTGCAAAATGCGCTGCAATTTGGTGTCCGAAATTCCTGCACTGCCCTGCGGACGTGACGTCAAATGACGCTACATCCACAGTTTTGATACAGGAAAAAGGCGGTTGCAGTAAATTCAAACACTGTAAGCGATAGTTATGGATTCTTTTGCCGTCAGCAAACGATCCAGATCAACTGAAAGACACTAAAAAGTGTAACTAAGAAGAAAAAGGTTAGTAAACAACATCATAGCTTCAGTTTGGGCACGCTCCCGTGACGGCTTGGCTCGTGGCTGCAGTTACCTGAAGCGCCAGTCTCGCTAGTCACAGCAGTCGCGAGTTTTGTTTCTTAATCTAGCCTCAAGTCCCTTTAATGTGTTTATTTGTGTTGTAAACATGTTCATTTCTGCTGTAAACATTTTTGTTTCTGATGTGAACATGTTTCTATCTGCTATAAAAATGTTTATTTCAATTGTGAACGAGTTTTTTTTTGCTGGGAACATGTTTATTTCTGCTGTAAACGTCATTTCTGCTGTAAACAAGGCTATTTCTGCTGAGAACATGTTTATTTCTGCTGAAAATGTGTTTATTTATAGTGTAAGTATGTTTATTTCTACTGTAAATTTGTTTATTTTGCTGTAAACATGTTTTTTCTGCTTTAAAAATGGTTATTTCTGCTGACAACATGTTTATTTCTGCTGTAAATGTGTTTATTTTTGTTGTAAACATGATTATTTATGCTCTAAAAGTGTTTATTTCTGCTGTAAACATTTATTTCTGCTGAGAAAGTTTTTATTTCTGCTGTGAACATGTTTATTCCTTCTGTAAAGATGTTTATTCCTGCTGTGAACATGTTTATTTCTGCTGTAAATGTGTTTATTTATAGTGTAAGTATGTTTATTTCTACTGTAAATTTGTTTATTTTGCTGTAAACATGTTTATTTCTGCTTTAAACATGGTTATTTCTGCTGAGAACATGTTTATTTCTGCTGTAAATGTGTTTATTTTTGTTGTAAACATGATTATTTATGCTCTAAAGGTGTTAAGTTCTGCTGTAAACATGGTTATTTCTGCAGTAAACATGTTTATTTTTGCTGTAAAACATTTATTTCTGCTGAGAAAGTTTTGATTTCTGCTGTGAACATGTTTATTCCTTCTGTGAATGTGTTTAGTTTGGCTGTAAACATGTTTATTTCTGCTTTAAGTGTGTTTATTTCTGCTGAGAACATGTTTATTTCTGCTCTAAACGTCTTTATTTCTGCTGTAAACATGGTTATTTCTGCTGTAAACATGGTTATTTCTGCTGTAAATGTGTTTATCTTTGTTGTAAACATGATTATTTATGCTCTAAAGCTGTTAAGTTCTGCTGTAAACATGGTTATTTCTGCAGTAAACATGTTTATTTCTGCTGTAAATGTGTTTATTTTTAGTGTAAGTAAGTTTTTTTCTACTGTAAATTTGTTTATTTCTGCTGTAAACATGTTTATTTCTGCTTTAAACATGGTTATTTCTGCTGACAACATGTTTATTTCTGCTGTAAATGTGTTTATTTTTGTTGTAAACATGATTATTTATGCTCCAAAGGTGTTAAGTTCTGCTGTAAACAAGGTTATTTCTGCAGTAAACATGTTTATTTCTGCTGTAAACATTTATTTCTGCTGAGAAAGTTTTTATTTCTGCTGTGAACATGTTTATTCCTTCTGTGAATGTGTTTAGTTTGGCTGTAAACATGTTTATTTCTGCTTTAAATGTGTTTATTTCTGCTGAGAACATGTTTATTTCTGCTCTAAACGTCTTTATTTCTGCTGTAAACATGGTTATTTCTGCTGAGAACATGTTTATTTCTGCTGTAAATGTGTTTATTTTTGTTGTAAACATGATTATTTATGTTAAGTGTTAAGTTCTGCTGTAAACATGGTTATTTCTCGTTAAATTTTATTTCTGCTGTAAACATTTATTTCTGTGAAAGTTTTTATTTCTGCTGTGAACATGTTTATTCCTTCTGTAAAGATGTTTATTCCTGCTGTGAACATGTTTATTTCTGCTGTAAACGTGTTTGTTTATAGTGTAGGTATGTTTCTTTCTACTGTAAATTTGTTTATTTTACTGAAAACATGTTTATTTCTGCTTTAAACGTGTGTTTTTTTGCTGTGAATGTGTTTATTTATGCTCTAAACGTCTTTATTTCTACTGTAAACATGTTTATTTCTGCTGTGAACATGTTTATTTCTGCTGTAAACATGGTTATTACTGCAGTGAACATGTTTATTTCTGCAGAGAACGCGTTTATTTCTGCTGTAAACATGGTTATTTATTCTGTCACACCTTATTAACTTAGCCTTTGTTATGCAAATTCATCCAGGAAGGTGCCACTCAGAACTGCCCCAACCAGTTCCAAATGCCACTTTCACATGAGCATCTACTTAGCCCAGCCCTTATTGGGCCGACACCACACTACCCCAGTTTAGTTTGTTCCCATTAGAACTGAGGGCACCTGGGGCCAGCTTCAGCTCAGGTTTTCAGTGTGGGTGAGGTTGTCATAGTGAAGTTTAGTGAAATCATTTGTTTGCGACAGCACACACACTAAACAACAATGAAGAAAGTTGAGCTTGTTATTCATTTTATCAACACCGTTGACCACGGTGTTGTGGTGACACAACTGGTAGACGTGTGGAGTTCGCCCCCCGTAACTACAGCAAGCCAAATTGGAACTCACAGGACAATAGTGCTCATTCATTCACTCATTCTACTTTACGTGTTGGTGAAATGAAGAAGTTTTGCTGCAATAATGCCTTATATGGAGGCCAATTCATTCTGCCTCCTTCACGTCCACTATATGAACACGGGTCTATAACTAATCTGAATACAGTAGCGCCCAAAGGAGTTGGACTGATGCAGAAATGTTACTGGTATAAAACATGTATAAATTCCTGGAAATAGGGTCAAAGTTGAAAGAAACAAAAGTTATCCTTTAATAACCCTTGGCTACCCTGCTATTTTCTCTGGCCACCCTAAAAAACATTTCTGCAGGCCCCCCTGATTTCAGCTGTGAAGCGAGTTTTTTTTTAGCAGCTGAGAACATGTTTATTTCTGCTGTAAACATTTTTATTTCTGCTGTGAACATGTTTATTTCTGCTGTAAATGTGTTTATTTATAGTGTAGGTATGTTTCTTTCTACTGTAAATTTGTTTATTTTCCTGAAAACATGTTTATTCCTTCTGTAAAGATGTTTATTCCTGCTGTGAACAAGGCAATTTGTGCTGTAAATGTGTTTATTTGTACAGTACATTTCTTTACAGAACAATTCAAAGTGCTTTACATAAAACATTATAAGCAAAAGGGAGAGAAAAAAAACAATTAGTTGCATGATTCAAAATTAAAAGCATTTAAGATCAAAAAGAGAGAATACAGAGACGTGTGGATTTCAACTTTTGAATAAAATCTACGTAAATGCAGCTGAGAACAGGTGGGTCTTCAGCCTGGATTTAAATAAACTAAGTGTTTCAGCTGATCTGAGACTTTCTGGGAGTTTGTTCCAGAAACATGGAGCATATCAGCTGAACAGTTCCATGTCTGCTGTAAACATTTGACTCTGGGAACTGATAAAGGCCGGATTTCAATGACCTGAGGGGTCTTGTTGGTTCATACTGGGTCAAGAGGTCACTGATGTATTTTGGGCCTAAACCATTCAGAGCTTTATAGACCAGCAGCAGAACTGTAAATTGTCTATTCTCTGATGGACCGGCTGTAAATACCTGAGAACTGGACTGATGTGGTCCACTTTTCTGGTCTTTGTGAGAACTCGGGCAGCAGAGTTCTGATTGAGCTGCAGCTGTTTAACTGATTTTTCGGTAAACCAGTAAAGACGCTGATTACAGTAGTCAAACCGACTGAAGATGAATGCATGGACTAGTTTTTCCAATTTTCCTGAGACATCAGATCTTTTATCCTTGAGATGTTCTTCAGGTGATAGTAGGCTGATTTAGTGATCGCTTTGATGTGTTTTTCAAAGTTTAGGTCTGAGTCCATCACTACACCCAGATTTCTGGCCTGATTGGTGGTTTTTATGTGGATGGACTGAAGTTCTGTGACAACCTGCTGTCGTTTCTCTTTGGCTCCAAAAACAATCACCTCAGTTTTGTTTTTGTTCAGCTGAAGAAAGTTGAGGCACATCCAGTCATTATATCTCATCAATACATTTACCAAGAGCCTGTACAGGGCCCCGGTCTCCTGGTGATACTGTAATATATAGCTGTGTGTCATCTGCATAGCTATGGTAACTAATATTGTTGTTCTTTATAAAATAAACAGCAGACATGTTTATTTCTGCTGTAAATGTGTTTATTTATAGTGTAGGTATGTTTCTTTCTACTGTAAAATTGTTTATTTTGCGGAAAACATGTTTATTTCTGCTTTAAACATGTTTATTTCTGCTGTGAACAGTGTTTATTTCTGCTATAAACATGTTTATTTCTGCTTTAAACGTGTTTATTTCTGCTGAGAACATGTTTATTTCTGCTGTAAATGTGTTTATTTTTGTTGTAAACATGATTATGCTCTAAAGGTGTTAAGTTCTGCTGTAAACATGGTTATTTCTGCAGTGAACATGTTTATTTCTGCTGTAAACATTTATTTCTGCTGAGAAAGTTTTTATTTCTGCTGTGAACATGTTTATTCCTTCTGTGAATGTGTTTAGTTTGGCTGTGAACGTGTTTATTTATGGTGTAAGTATGTTTATTTCTACTGTAAATTTGTTTATTTTGCTGTAAGCATGTTTATTTCTGCTTTAAACGTGTTTATTTCTGCTGTAAACATGGTTATTTCTGCAGTAAACATGTGCATTTCTGCTGTAAACATTTATTTCTGCTGAGAAAGTTTTTATTTCTGCTGTGAACATGTTTATTCCTTCTGTGAATGTGTTTAGTTTTTTTGCTGTAAACATGTTTATTTCTGCTGTGATCAGGCTAATTTCTGCCATAAACATGTTTATTTCTGCTGTGAACGTTTTTATTTCTGCTGTAAACATGTTTAATTTCTGCTGTGAATGTTTATTTCTTTTGTGAACATATTTATTTCTGCTATGAAAATGTTTATTTCTGCTGTGAACACGTTTATTTTTGCTGTGAACGTGTTTATTTCTGCTTTAAATGTGTTTATTTATGCTGTAAACATGTTTATTTCTTTTGTGAACATGTTTATTTCTGCTGTGCAGTTGGCCCTCTAACATGGGAGTCTATGGGGATCGACTCCCTTTTGGAGCTTGGCTCTAGTGGATGAGGGGGGAACTGCAGTTTTCAGCACCTCCACATCAGTGTCACTTTTCTCCACCTGAGTTTCCCGCTTGTGTCTGACAGATGTAACTTTAAACTGGTCTCAGATTGTTTCCTGAAATCCTGATTAAATCCATTTGTATGGATAAATATCACCAAGAATACATGTTCCTTTACAGGAACTGCTTTTTAATATGATGAACTATTCTTTTCCCCACTCTCTCTCATTTTTCTTTCTCCCAGAATAAAGTGGTAACTGTTGATGACGTGAAGGTCAAACTGCAGGTCAGTGTGTCAGTTCTTGTGTAAAGTTAATGTGTTTCCATGAGAGCAAAGTGAAATCAGGCCAGTTTATGCTCTGTTTCAGATTTGGGACACAGCTGGACAGGAACGCTTCAGAAGTGTGACACATGCATATTACAGAGATGCACATGGTGAGTCCAAATCCACCAAACTAACCTAAACCTTAGCAAACTGCAGAGATTTGCACTTGATGTACATTTAACCCTAGTTTTCATCACTTCTCTTCTTAAAGCTTTGCTTCTTTTGTACGACATCACCAGCAAATCATCCTTTGACAACATCAGGGTGAGTCTGGGATATGTCTACTACCTGGAAATGATGAAAATGGTGTGGTAAATGCAGTTGTGTGAAAAAGCGTTTGCTTCCTTCCTGATTTATAATTTTTTTGCATGTTTGTCACACATAAATGTTTCACATCGTCAAACAAATGTAAATATTAGACAAAGATAACACAAATAAACACAAAATGCAGTTTTTAAATGAAAGTTTTTATTAGTAAGGGGGAGGATCCAAACCTCCATGGTCCTGTGTGAAAAAGTGATTGCCCCCCCCGTTAAAACATAAATTAACTGTGGTTTATCACATCTTTGGAAAGCTAAGTTCAATTTCTCTACCCACACCCAGGCCTGATTCCTGCCACACCTGTTCTCAATCAAGAAATCCCTTAACTCACTGGCTGCCATTCACGTGTTAACACGTTAATTCAAATCTGAACGTTAACTGCCAATCACGTGTTTACACACTAATTGCGGGTTTTAATCGGGAGAGCTGTTTTAATCTCAGCTGTTCAGATGATGAAAGTGTCACTAAAGTAAAAAAATATTGGCAACAAAGACACTTCCACTTGAAGCGCATTAAAGCATTTAAAGCTTGTTTTCTCAGCTTTTTGTTCAAAAGAAGGCATTTTCGCTGCAACAAACCAATGTTCTACTGCAGATTACTAAAAAATGGAAAAAGCTAGAAATAAATGTTTTTTTCTGATAAAAGAAGAGTCTAAGCTTTAGTACATTCAGTGTTTGCATAGGCATAGTACACAATATTCTGTGACTCTCCAAAAATCAGTGAAAATGCTTAAAAACCCTTGCAATATGGAGCACTCTGCTTGGAAAAGGTCTGGCAGTCAATGAGTTAAATAGGACCTGCCTGAAACAAGTGAAGTTGACAAAAAGATCCTCAAAAGCTAGACATCATGCTGCGATCCAAAGAAATTCAGGAACAAATGAAAAACAAAGTAATTGAGATCTTTCAGTCTGGAAAAGGTTACAAAACCATTTCTAAAGCTTTGGGGCTCCAGAGAACCACAGTGAGAACCATTATCCACAAATGGTGAAAACATGGAACAGTGGTGAACCTTCCCAGGAGGGGCCGGCCGACCAAAATGACCCCAAGAGCACAGCGACGACTCATCCAAGAGGTCACAAAAGACCCCAGAACAACATCCAAGAACTGCAGGCCTCACTTGCCTCAATGAAGGTCAGTGTTCATGACTCCCCCATCAGAAAGAGACTGGGGGCAAAAATGGCTGCATGGCAGAGTTCCAAGACCAAAACCACTGCTGAGCAAAAAGAACATAAAGGCTCGTCTCCGTTTAGCCAGAAAGCATCTTGATGATCCCCAAGACTTTTGGGAAAATACTCTGTGGACTGATTAGACAAAAGTTAAACTTTTTGGATGGTGTAGGTCCCATTACATCTGGCGTAAAAGTAACAGAAAGAGGAACATCATACCAACAGTAAAGTATGGTGGTGGTAGTGTGATGGTCTGGGGCTGTTTTGCTGCTTCAGGACCTGGAAGACTTGCTGTGGTAAATGGAACCATGAATTCTGCTTCTACCAAAAAATCCTGAAGGAGAACGTCCGGCCATCTGTTGGTGACCTCAAGCTGAAGCACACTTGGGTTCTGCAGCAGAACAATGATCCAGAACACACCAGCAAGTCCACCTCTGAATGGATTAAGAACAACAACATGAAGACTTTGGAGTGGCCTAGTCAAAGCCCCCACCTGAATCCCATTGAGATGCTGTGGCATGACCTTAAAAAGGCGGTTCATGCTGGAAAAGCCTCCAATGTGGCTGAATTACAACAATTCTGCAAAGATTAGTGAGCCAAAATTCCTCCACAGCGCTGCAGAAGACTCACTGCCAGTTATCACAAACGCTTAATTGCAGTTGTTGCTGCTAAGGTGGAACAACCAGTTATTAGGTTTAGAGGGAAATCACTTTTTCACACAGGTTTGGATTTTTCCCCCTTACTAATAAAAATCTTCCTCTAAAACTGCATTTTTTTGTTTACTTGTGTTATCTTCGTCTCACATTTAAATTTGTTTGATGGTCTGAAACATATAAGTGTGACTAACGTAAAAAAAATAAGAAATCAGGAAGGGGGAAAACACTTTCACACAACTGTGGTCTATAAAGCCACGGAGAGCCAACATGAGTGTCTGAACTTGGAATGGGTCGCATTTTTTTAAAGAGAAAATTTAATTTTAAAAGTAGGGCTGGGTAATAGCATATCGTTCACAGTAATACCGGTGTAACATTAGGGAATAATAATAAAATGAAATGTCATGATATAATATGGGTGAAACACATGCGTACCGCCGTTGTTTTGATACTGTCAAACGCGCATGCAGCCAGTCCGGTTGTGAACGAGGAGGAGTAAAGTCAAAGCAGCGCATTGACTTAAAGCTTGTTCCATCCTCCAGGGGAAGCGAGAACTTTTTTCTTGTTCTCAAGGCCGCTAGGACAAGTAAAAGGTTCGTTTTGGTCATTTCATCATCCACGTGAATCTTCTTCTGCGGCGAGGTGGTTATGTGGGTATGGGGGTATGACTGTGAAAAACTTTGTTCGTCGCAGGCGGGCGGAGTTACGCACGCGGCAGTGTCCGTGTCTAAATGCCACATGCTGTGTATTTCGTACTTATTCACCCCCTGATCAGCTGTTTATTAAAGCTACCCGTTCAGCTTCGCATCAGCGCATCAACGTTTTCCACGTCCAGCTTGTCTTAGTTAACCCCGCCCGCCTCGAATGTCAGAGTGATCACTAAATACTTCTCATAGTTGCGTGAGATGAACGCTCTGCTCATAAATATGATCACGTTCTGCTCAGAACTCATTATTTTGAATAAGGTGTGCTAGAACAAGGAAACATGGAATAAATCCAGGACTAGGGTTCGGTTCTCCTGCTCTGCTGCACATGGTTCTGTTCAGGATCTGCAGCTCAGTTCCACTGGAAACACTTTTTGTTTAAATTAACTGACAGTAAGGGATTTGCAACATCTGCACAGCTAATTTCATAAAAAGTTATAACTTTAATGCACATCAGAAACAGCTGCTTGTTAAAGTGAAAAGAAATTGTAAATTTACATTTGCACAAATAAAGTTGTGCAATTTTCAAGTATTTTGCCTCGTGTCAATCATATTGCCAGTTATATCGTTATTGCAAATTTTATAATTTATATCGTGATAAATAATTTGGGCGATATCGCCCTGCCCTTCCTAAAAGTCTTTTTATTGTGCATGTACATGTATTTACCTTGTGTTTGTGTGTGTGCTTCTCTTCTTCCAGGCATGGTTAACAGAGATCCATGAGTATGCACAGAGCGACGTAGTCATCATGTTGCTAGGCAACAAGGTGAGAGGGGCTCAGCCAGTGAATGAAAAAGTGTTGAACAAAAAGAAAGATGATTTTTTTTTTACATATTTTATCAAACAGACAAACAAAAGGGGATTCTAGAGAAATGAAGATCAGAAGGTGTAATAATAATAATTCTAATATAACAGTAAATGCTAAGTACAGTGAAGGAGGATGTGAGGGGGGGCAGACAAATAATTTGATGCTACATCAGGAGCTGGTAGAGTTGCTGTAAAGGGGGAGTTAGAATAAAGAAATCAAACAGGAGGCAATGGGGCTGTGGACAAGGAATGGGGGGGGGTGTCACAGTTTCAAAGATTGTTACAACCCTTGCAAGTATCCAGGGGAAAGAGTCTAAATCACTGGTGGGCCGATAGATACAAATTAGGGATGCACGATGTAATCGGCCCCCTATCGGTATCGGCCTACATTGGCCTTAAACTGAATATCGGACATCAGCCACCCTACCGATATTTAAAGTCTAAACAAACCCTAAAACTTCTTCTTCAAAAACTTTTTTTTTACAGATTTCAAAACTTATAAAGTCTAGGGGTGGGAAAAATATTGATACACTAAAATATAGCTATATTTTCATATGTTGATATCATATCGATATTTAAAAACACGGCACCGATCTATTTTACTAACAAAATCTCGCAATATTTTATCATTCTGTTACGAAATCTCGCGAGAATTCATAAAAATATCTCGATATTTAAAAATGTGGTATCGATCTGACACACTTCTGCATCATCCAGTGGACATCGAGGGCAGTACCTCTGGACTGGCAGACTGGGGTGGTGGTCCCCCTCTTCAAAAAGGGGGATCGGAGGGTGTGTTTCAACTTCAGGGGGATCACACTTCTCAGCCTCCCTGGTAACGTCTATTCTGGGGTCCTGGAGAGGAGGGTCCGTCAGATAGTCGAACCTCGGATTGAGGAGGAGCAGTGTGGTTCTGGTCCTGGTCGTGGAACAGTGGACCAGCTCTACACCCTCTTCAGAGTCCTGGAGGGGGCATGGGAGTTCCCCAACCAGACTACATGTGCTTTGTGGACTTGTGAGATGATGTGGGGGTCCTCTGTTCAAGCTGTCCGGTCCCTGTACGACCGGTGCCAGAGCTTGGTCCGCGTTTCTGGCTGTAGGTCAAATCCATTTCTGGTGAGGGTTGGACCAAGCCAAGGCTGCCCTTTGTCACCGATCCTGTTCATAACCTTTATGGACAGGATTTCTAGTCTGGCCGAGGTGTTGAGGGGATCCGGTTTGGTGGTCTCAGGATCGGGTCTCTGCTGTTCGCAGATTATGTGGTTCGGTTGACGTCATCGGGCCGTGACCTCCAACTCTCGCTGGAGCGATTTGCAGCCATGGTCCTCACCTGGAAAAGGGTGGAGTGTCCTCTCCGGGTCGGGGGGAGGCCCTGCCCCAGGTAGAGGAGTTCAAGTATCTCGGGGTCTTGTTCACGAGTGAGGGAAGGATGGAGCGGGAGATGGACAGGCGGATCGGTGCGGCGTCTGCAGTGATGAAGACTCTGCATCGGTTCGTCGTGGTGAAGAAGGAGCTGAGCCAGAAGGCGAAGCTCTCGATTTACCGTCCATCTACGTTCCTAACCTCCCCTATGGCCATGAGCTGTGGGTCATGACCAAAAGAACGAGATCGCGGGTACAAGTGGCCGAAATGAGTTTTCTCTGCAGGGTGGCTGAGCTCTTCCTTAAAGATAGGGTGAGGAGCTCGGTCATCCGGGAGGGACTCAAAGTAGAGCCGCTGCTCCTCCACATCCAGAGGAGCCAGATGAGGTGGCTCGGGCATCTGGTCAGGATGCCTCCTGGACGCCTCCTTGGTGAGGTGTTCCAGGCACGTCCCACCGGGAGGAGGCCCCAGGAGAGACCCAGGACACGCTGGAGGGACTACGTCTCCCGACTGGCCTGGGGACGCCTCGGGATCCCACCGGATGACATGGTGGATGTGGCAGGGGAGAGGGAAGTCTGGGCTTACCTGTTTAGGCAGCTGCCCCCGCAACCCGATCCTGGAGAAGCGGAAAAGGACGGTACGGTATGGTATTGATCTATTTTACTAACAAAATCTCGTGATATTTCTTTGTTCTGTTATGGAATCTCGTGAGAATTCACAAAAATTACGCAATATTTTCATGTGCTGATATCATATTGACATTTAAAAATGCAGTATCGTTCTATTTTACTCACGAAATTTTGCAATAATTCACAAAAGGTCGGGAGAGTTTTTAACAGAACAATGAAATCTTGCAAGATTTTGTAAGTTAAAAAAAAATCAATACCGCATTTTTAAATATGAAAATTTATTATCGGCATATGAAAATATTGTGATATTTCAGTGTATCGATATTTTTCCCACCCCTATTTTTCAAAGTGTCAGAAATGGATAACAAAACTGCTATTTGTAAAAAAAATTTCTAGCTTTAATATTGGTATCAATATTGGTTATCTGCCACACTAGTTTTTAAAATATTGGATATCAGCCAAAATTCCAATATTGTGCATCCCCAATACAAATATTGATAATATTTATACCAACGCTGGTATCGATATAAGTTGAGAGTAATGTGATTTTATAAACACTTAAATGTAAGGATCTTCATTCATATTGAGGATGAAGTGGTCTTTGATGGATCTGGTTCACTGCTATGACAAGACCCCCGTATTCCCTAAATCAGCTTCTCTCACTAAGATGAAGCCAAATTCAGACTTTTAGAATGGCTCCAGTGATGACTTTGTTTCTGGACACCTGATTATAAAATTCTAAATGAAAGGCTTTAAACTATCACACACTTTTTAGGAGGATGTGTGGTTTTGGTGGATCTCACAGGACAATCGTACTCGTTCATTCGTTCATTCAGGTATGTTATTCGGAGCTCTCCAAAGTATTCTGACTTTTGTTTTTTTTAATATTGGAGCATTAATTTAAACTATTATTCACCTCTGGAAACTGGCTTTAATGACAAGCCACACAAGCCAAATGCTGATATCATATTGACATTTACAAATGCGGTATCTATATTTTTACTAACGAAAACTCACAATATTTAATCATTCTGTTACGAATTCTCATTGTTTTGAAAGGAAATCTTGCGAGATTTTGTGAGTAAAATAGATTGAAACTGCGTTTTGAAATATTGATTTGATATTAGAATATGAAAATATCACAATATTTCACTGTATAGAAATTTTTTCCCACCCCTATTTTTAAAAGGTCTGAAATGGATAACAATACTGCTATTTGCAATTTTTTCAGCTTTAATATCGGTATCGATATCTGTTAACAGCCACATAAGTTTTGAAATTTTGCCAAATCGGATATCAGCCAAAATTCCAATATTGTGCATCCCTAGATAATATGGCTGTGTTTTTTTTTTATATATATATATGTATATATATACTTTATTCATCCCAATTAGCGAGCCTATTAGGAAATTCATTTTCTGCACTTTTACCCATCTCAGGTTGAACCTGAGAGCAGTGGGCTGCTATTTAAAGCAGCCCACTTGGTGGGGGGGATTTAGGACCTTGCTCAAGGGTCCACAGTGGTTCCCGTGAGTGCTGCGTTGGGGACTCGAACCCGGGTCTGCCACACCAAAGCCAGCGACATTAACCACTACGCTATCCACTCCATCAAAATGACAGTGTTCTAAGGAGAGCAATTTCATTTTAATCACTTTTGTTTTATGAGGTTTAGGTAATTATTTTTTTTTTACCCTTAAAAAACCAGCTGTATTACCGAGCACTAGTGCTTATACTCTCACTAATATCTCAGGAATAGTAGTGTGTACAGGGAGTGCAGAATTATTAGGCAAATGAGTATTTTAACGTTGGCGTTGGTAAAGAGATTTGATGTTCACCATGGGGTGTCGGTCAGAACACACAGGACTCACTTATACAGTTAACTGCCTTTACTGGTCACTCTTAATCACAACAGCACAGTAATGCAACAAAGGACAGGCTTATAGGTGAGGAATCAGGAAGTTAATGTCTGTATGGTGGTGTTCTATAAATACAGAAAACAAAGCCATGAGGAACATTTGTTCAGCAAAGAAGCACATTCAAGCCACCACTGCTACCACCCCCACACTCACACACACACATACCCCAACACCCACATGCACTCCCCCCCACACACATGCACCCACCCGCTCTGCTCTCCGACCTTACATACCCACACACACTCCCCCCTCCACCCCCAACACTCTCCTCGCTCTACCCTCCACACATACCCCCATCCCCGATACCCTCTAACACCCACATGCCCCCACCTCCCAATACCCCCATACACTCCCCCCTTACATGTCCAGCCCCACCCTTCCCTCTGACCTGTCACACTCCCGCCCTTCTTTCTTCAGCCCCTTACGGCCATCCCTACCAGACACTCACAAGCATACGCCGCAAATCACGTGATTACCAGCTGTCACCGTGGAGACCAAGGCAGCATCCACAACTCGCGAAAAGATTTAATCTTAAATCAAATCTGTAATTTTAAATGAAGGTATTTTATTTATATTGTGTTCAATCCTTTTCTGTTGTTTTTTCTCTCCTTTTTTTCTGCCGCTCGATATGTTCAACACCTCACGCCATTCAGCTCTCCTGACCGCAATGCATTGTGGTCTATATTGTCCCGTCTAGGGACCATCGAAGCTCACTAGTTTTCAAGATGCATTGTGGGTAACTTTGAGTGCACTATTTTTTTCTTTCTGGACATTCGGACACCACTACAAAATGGCGTGATCCCTATATAGGGCCCTATGTAGGGAATCGGGTGGATGGACATTCGGACACAGCCTAAATCTACTCCTAGTATTGAGTTTTCTGGGTGTGCAATCTTTTGGGTCGGTTGTACCAGAAAGCTGACACTGACAAATAGTTCCGCTTTGCTTCTAATGCAAACTGCTATTAAAATTCATTAAATTTAACATGTTAATCTTTTGTAATTAAATAATTACCTAATATTTTAAATTCCCACACCTGATTTATTATTACTATTATTATTATTATTATTAATACGCACATCGCAGTGTCTTTCTGACTGCAAGCCAGCTAGGCTAGCATGCTAACATGTGTTCTGCTAACATTTCAGCTACTTCTTAAGGCCCTTTCAGATAGGACGCGTTTTTCGCGGCGTTCACCGCGGGGTAGGGCGCAGAGTCGGCGAAAGAGCACAGCGGCAGCAAGCACGTCAGGCACGCGTTGCTAAGCGACAGACCAGGAAGTGTTTTCTCCCCAGCACGCTTCGTTGTGAGAGATGTACCCCCCCCATCGTCGCAGCAAAGGGCTTTTCTCCAGAGGAGGAGGAGATGACCAGCAGCAGATAAAAGGGTGGGGGTCCACCTGATCCTGATAACAAGGCAGAACTTTGGGGCAGTTCAGGCTCGTCCGGGAGCTGCATTCTTTCACACAGACAGCTTCCAGGTTTACTTCAGGCTGAACAAGGACCACTTTTTTCCCCTGAACTGGCCTCTCCTATTGGACGCGCTAGGATGTCGTCGCAGCAGCGTGAGCGCCACCGCGGCGGCATGCGCCCAGCTTGCGCACCGCGGTGCTCCACGGCATGGCGGAACGCGCTGCCGTGGCAGTACCACATACACAATGAATGGGTTTGCCACCGTCAGCCTGCGCTTGCCGCGTTCTATCTGAAAGGGCCTTTACCGGGTTTACAGTAGCTATTCTGACATCCTCCTCTTCAGTCTGTCCGTGCTGCTAGGTCACACCCCTCACATCCTCCTCCTCCGAATCCTCCTGAAGAGCTGCTTCCTCGATTACTTATCCCCTCTCTGGCCCTGCACCTGTTGCAACTGCCGCAGTTGAACTTGTGGTGGTGGTGGCAAACATATCACTAATTTTGGCACATTTTGCATCCACTTGCAGGCTTTTAGCCTTTTTTCTCCCAGCTTTTTTGCACCTCCCTTGCGCTTTTGTGTCTCATCCATCATCACTCTCCAGTTCTGATCAGCAAAATTTGAAAACCATGTTTAAAGAGCGCCAGTGGTAGGGGGGGGGGCTGAGAGATTTCATCGGATTAGCCCTCTATGCAAATCAACCAATGGGCCATCATGGTACCTAAAAATAACTTATAATTGATCTTTTAGGTTAAATCATGACATCCCTGGGCCAGCCCGGCCCACAAGTGTGAGCAGCCCACCAGCATTGCCCGGTACGCCAGATGGCCTGTCCATGCCTGGTCCAAGGATGAATCCATTAAATTTTGTTGGTGATCCGGATCACCTTCTGGATCTAGGAATGTTTTGAAAGATTCTTTATCATTGTCAGATCGGCCATGTTGGAAAGGCTGTTGATGGTCGTGAGTGCCCCCTTGTGGCAGAAGTGTAGCTGCTACTGAGCATGTGATGTCAGGTAGTGATGGCCAAATGAAGCTTCATGAAGCATCAAGGCTTTCCAGCCAATTGATTCTGGAAAAGGTTCAGTACTCGGGGGTTTCATTCATATTCCTCTTTAGTGACATCTAGTGTCCAAATGGGTCCATAACAGCCCAAACAAAAATGCACTCAAACCATCTCAGTAGTGCCCATGACCAGAAAATAAAGGATTTATCAAATAAATTAGCAGCATCCGACAAATACAATGTGGATTATCTGCGTCTTTAAGCATTTGACTTATAGTTTGACAATAAAATGTTGCAAAATAAAAAAAGAAAGCACTAGCGGGATTCGAACTACAGCCTCCCGAGTGAAAGGCAAAAACACTAACCACTATGCCATGCAAACACAATTCGCACTTGAGCGCATGATCTGTATCACAGAAAACGGCGGCGTTTCGTCATATCGTTTCATTTTATATGTGGCATGAATTAACTGTTGTGATCGTGAGAATTACTTATGTATTGAGTGCAGTGCTTTTGGAAGTCCACGTATGAGGTGATATGGGGCTGAAATCTGTTTAATGACGAATAGGAGCATCTTCAGTGTTCGGTTTGGCAACTTAATAATCTTCAAATACTGTGCAGGTGCAGGGCAACATAAATCGGTACCGGAAAGCTGATAAAACTGCTAGTTTCTGTGGCTGTATGTCAGGATCTTTCTGTCTTTGTATTTTCCGCTCGGATAAATTATCTGTCAACTTCAATCTCGCGACTTCCAAATATTTCTTGTGCAGATGTGAAACACAGACCGACACGTTACGTCATCTTCACAAACCGAGGCCTCGTTTTGCTCTGGTCACGTGATTCCCATGCTGACAACACAAGCTCCGATACGAAGCTTCATCAGGAACGCCCCCTTTTTCTCGACACGCGCTTCGGAGTCTCAGTTCATCGGGCACATCACTAATGTCAGGACGCAGAAGTGCTACCTCTGAGCAGCGGTGAGCATGAGGAGAGAATACTGTTGGACAGACTTCTAGCAGGTGAAGATGGTGAACTGTGTGCGTCTGTGAAGAACTGGAAGTAACGAGTTGTATTTCTGCCTGTACAGGATGTTTATTTAATCTTTAATGTTATTTAGCTGATTTTTTTATTCTGATGTGTTCCTCCATTCACCATGTGCCTTTTTATGCAATTAAGCTAGCTGAGCTGCTGGTTACTGTAACTGTTAGCCTTGAACATATTTGCATTTTTAGTCCCAACTGAAAGGGATTTATTAGTAATAATTAATACCATGAATGTGTTACCATGAATGCTGTTGTGATTAAGAGTGACCAATAAAGACAGTTAACTGTACAAGCAAGTCCTGTGTGTTCTGACCATAGACCATTAATAGAGAGGGACAAACCTTCCGCTACGTCACCCATTGGTCTCTGAAGAGCTAAAAGTGAAGCCAGTTGGGCGTGTCCTACCGTCACCATCTTGCCGTGGCACGTGTGCCGTCACTCCCGGAAAATACTAAAATTGGCAAAAGCAAGGCCGCTCCAAGTTAACTGAGCTAACTCAAAACTAACAGGAGTTAATGAAGATTAGCCCCCTCAGTGGCAGGGTAAAGGTAAAACACGCTTAGACTTGCTATTATCTGACTAAAACCCGCTGTTGTGCCACTCTGCTACAAACTGAGACCTTACCGAGAGCAAACAAGGAGCTAACCGCCCTTAAATATGTGTAATTTCAAGAGAAAATAACATCTAAACAGATGAGTTATAAAAAAAATTCACCCCTCTCACAGTTGACATGAAGGTAAACTTGACCTATTAAACCTAAAATGATTTTTTGAACCAGGCTGTTTATCTCTGCTGTAAACATGTTTATTTCTGCTGTGAAGTTGGCGTTTTTAACATGGGAGTCTTGGGGATTTGCTCTGTTTGGCACCCCCTAGTAGATCAAGAGAGAACGAAAAAAAAATGACTTCTTCCGGGTAGACTCATAGTTGGCCACCGGAGGTTGCTGCTTGGCTCTGACCGACACCCCATGGTGAACATCAAACCTCCTTAGCAACACTTAAAGTCTTACATCAACATCACCCTAATAGGCCACATTTTTGGAATTGTTTCATATAACTCCATGCAAATGGCTTGAGTGTTTGGTAAAAGATAACAAGAAAGGATCTCAATGAGTTCTCGAATGTTTCCGAAGTTGATACGGATCCAGAGAAAATTCAGGATCTATGATCCAGAACACACAAAAATAAGGGAGTCAAGCTGCTTGTTGGAGGTCTGTACTCTCAGTGTTTTTCTTGTTACTAATGAATCCCTTACAGTTCGGACTGAACATGCATATGTATTCATTAGCTTCTGTTAGTTTTGAGTTAGCTCAGTTAGCGTTTAGCCCAGAGTACATCAACTGTCAATCATTTGCCCCGCAACTTAAAGCGGCCTTGCTTTTGCCAATTTTAGTATTTTCCGGGAGTGACGGCACACGTGCCACGGCATGATGGTGACGGTAGGACACGCCCAACTGGCTTCACTTTTAGCTCTTCAGAGACCAATGGGTGACGTAGCAGAAGGTTTGTCCCTCTCTATTAATGGTCTATGGTCAGAACACACAGGACTCGCTTGTACAGTTAATTGTCTTTATTGGTCACTCTTAATCACAACAGCACAGTGATTCAACAATAAACAGGCTCACAGGTGAGGAATTCCAGGCTAGTTAAGGTGAATGCTGGATGGAAGTGAGTGTGGTCTATAAACACAGAAATACAAAGCCATGAGGAACATTCGTTCAGCAAATAAACACATTCAAGGTATTAATAAATCCCTTCCAGTTGGGATTAAAAAAGCAATTATGTTCAAGGCTAACAGTCACAGTAACCGGCATGTAACAGCTCAGCTAGCTTAATAGCATAAAAAAGGCACATGGTGAATGGAGGAACACATCAGAATTAGCAAATCAGCTAAATAACATTAAAGGTTAAATAAACATCCTGTTCAGGCAGAAATACAACAAGTTACTTCCAGTTCTTCACAGCACACAGTTCACCATCTTCACCTGCTAGAAGTCTGTCCAACAGTATTCTGTCGTCGTGCTCACTGCTGCTCACAAGTTTCATTTCTGCATCCTGACATCATGTGCTCAGTAGCGCAGCTGCACACTTCTGCCACAAGGGGGCACTCACGCCTCATCGACAGCCTTTCCAATATGGCCGATCTGACAATGATAAAGAATCCGTCAAAACATTCCTGGATCCAGAAGGTGATCCGGATCACCAACAAAATTTAATGGGTTCATCCTTGGACTGAGACACGCGGCTTGTGAAAATTTCAGGTACATTCGTCCAGGACTTTTTCCGTAAAGTTGCTGACAAACCAATGCTACCGAAAACATTACCTCCTTGGCAGAGGTAACAAGCAAGCAGAAAGTTCTGTGTGCCTGAAAGAAGAAAATAATGGTCATCAAAGTGTCAGAAAAAAGTGTTAAATTAAACTTTGTACATGTTAGATGAGATGATTTCATTGTATTAGTTTCAGTTATGACTAAAACTGTAATCTAACCATCGTGTGTCCCTTTGTCAGGCTGATATGGGTAGTGATCGAGCAATTAGGAGAGATGAAGGAGAAAGACTGGCCAGAGTGAGTGTTTTAGTTGTTCCTGTACAAACAGATGTGGACAGCTCAGGTTCTCACTGTTGTTTGCTCCCTTCAAATCTTCAGGAGTATTCAGTTCCTTTCATGGAGACGAGTGCCAAAACAGGAGTGAACGTAGACCTGGCCTTCACAGCAGTTGCTAAGTATGATACAATCTACATCTGCCTCACTATGATAAGCACAAATATACACTGCATGAAGTTTAATCTGTATGGTGTTATTGATGGTGCATATGTAGCAGTAAAATTACCACTGTTGAGAAGATCGTAATTTGATTCTTGAGGTCTCTGCTGTGAAATCAGTTCACCTTTGTTTCCAGAAGTTGCCTAGTATAACACGTGGACAAGATAATTCTAGGAGTCCTGGGTGTTTATTTCCAAGTTTTTCAAATGTCCTGCTAGCCTGGTGACTGAGACAAGGAAAGCTATTATACAACCTCAGTTACGAAAGTAATAGGACCTAGAACAGAAACAAGGTATCAAATGTTGAAACTGAGACATTTTCCATTTTATGGAATGCTTTGTCGACTTGGAGAAGGCGTTCGATCGTGTCCCCTGGGTATTCCTGTGGGGGGTGCTCCGGGAGTACGGAGTGCCAGACCCCCCCTTGTTGGAGCTGTCCGGTCCCTGTACGACCGGTGCCAGAGCTTGGTCCGCATTTCTGGCTGTAGGTCAAATCCATTCCTGGTGAGAGTTGGACTCCACCAGGGCTACCCTTTGTCACCGATCCTGTTCATAACCTTTATGGACAGGATTTCTAGGCGCAGCCGAACTGTTGAGGGGATCCGATTTGGTGACCTCAGGATCAGGTCTCTGCTTTTCACAGATGATGTGGTTCTGTTGGCGTCATCAGGCCATGATCTCCAGCTCTCACTGGAGCAATCTGCAGCTGAGTGTGAAGTGGCGGAGATGAAAATCAGAACCTCCAAATGCGAGACCAGGGTCCTCACCCGGAAAAGGGTGGAGTGTCCTCTCCGGGTCGGGAGCGAGGTCCTGCCCCAGGTAGAGGAGTTCAAGTATCTCTGGGTCTTGTTCACGAGTGAGGGAAAATTGGAATGGGAGATGGACAGACGGATCGGTGCGGCGTCTGCAGTGATGAAGACTCTGCATCGGTCCGTCGTGGTGAAGAGGGAGCTGAGCCAGAAGGCGAAGCTCTCGATTTATCGGTCAATCTACGTTCCTACCCTCACCTATGGCCATGAGCTGTGGGTCATGACCGAAAGAACGAGATTTTGGGTACATGCGGCCAAAATGAGTTTCCTCCGCAGGGTGGCCCGACTGCAGATAGGGTGAGGAGCTTGGTCATCCGGGAGGGCCTCAAAGTAGAGCAGCTGCTCCTCCACATCCAGAGGAGCCAGATGAGGTGGTCAGGATGCCTTCTGGACGCCTCCCTGGTGAAGTGTTCCAGGCAGACCTGGCATTCACAACAGTTGCTAAGTATGATACAATCTACATCTGCCTCACTAGCTTTGTAAGGCAGATGTAGATTGTATCATCCTGGGGAGAGACCCAGGACACGCTGGAGGGACTACATCTCCCGGCGGGCCTGGGAATGCCTCGGGCTGTGGCCAGGGTGAGGGAAGTCTGGGCTTCCCTGCTTAGGCAGCTGCCCCCGCGATTCGATCCCAGATAAGCAGCAGAAGACGGTACGGTACGGTATAAGAAGTTTTAACTGTAAATCTGATGGTAGCAACATGTCTCCAAGTAGTTGCAGGGTGATGTTTACAATCGTGTATCATCTCCTCAACTGTCTGTAAACGTCTGGGAAATGAGAAGAGCAGCTGCTGTAGTTTTAGGAGAAGAATGTTGTCCCTTTCTGGTCTGATACAGGATTCTAACTGCTCTACATTTCTGGACCTGGTTGCTGGACTTTTGCTTTCTTGAAGGTCCAAATGTTTTCTGTTGGTAAAAGATCTGGACTGCAGGCAGACCAGCTCAGCAGTCGGAATCTGGACTGAAGGCAGACCAGTTCACCAGCTGGACTCTGGACTAAAGGCGGACTAGTTCAGCATCTGGACTCTGGACTGCAGGCAGACCAGTTCAGCAGCTGGACTCTGGACTGCAGGCAGACCAGTTCAGCAGCTGGACTCTGGACTGCAGGCAGACCAGTTCAGCATCTGGAATCTGAACTGCAGGCAGACCAGTTCAGCATTTGGACTCTGGACTGCAGGCAGACCAGTTCAGCATCTGGACTCTGGACTGCAGGCAGACCAGTTTAGCAGCCGAACTCTTGACTGCAGGCAGACCAGTTCAGCAGCTGGACTCTGGACTGCAGGCAGACCAGTTCAGCATCTGGAATCTGAACTGCAGGCAGACCAGTTCAGCATTTGGACTCTGGACTGCAGGCAGACCAGTTCAGCATCTGGACTCTGGACTGCAGGCAGACCAGTTCAGCATCTGGAATCTGGACTGTAGGCAGATCAGTTCAGCATTTGGACTTCGGACTGCAGGCAGACCAGTTCAGCAGCCAGTCTGTGGACTGCAGGTGAACCAGTTCAGCAGCCAGACTGTGGACTGCAGGCAGACTAGTTCAGCAGCTGGACTGTGGACTGCAGGTGGACCAGTTTAGCATCTGTACTCTGGACTGCAGGTAGACAAGTTCAGCATCTGGACTCTGGACTGCAGGCAGACCAGTTCAGCAGCCAGACTGTGGACTGCAGGCGGACCAGTTCAGCAGCCGGAATGTGGACTGCAGGTGGACCAGTTCAGCAGCCAGACTCTGGACTAAAGGCAGAGCAGTTCAGCATCTGGACTCTGGACTGAAGGCGGACTAGTTCAGCATCTGGACTCTGGACTGAAGGCGGACTAGTTCAGCATCTGGACTCTGGACTGAAGGCGGACTAGTTCAGCATCTGGACTGCAGGCAAACCAGTTCACCATTTGGACTGTGGACTGCAGGCAGATCAGTTCAGCAGCTGGACTGTGGACTGCAGGTAGACCTGTTCAGCAGCCGAACACTGGACTGCAGGCAGACCAGTTTACTAGCTGAACTGTGGACTGCAGGCAGATCAGTTTAGCAGCTGGACTCTGGACTGCAGGCAGACCAGTTCAGCATCTGGACTCTGGACTGCAGGCAGACAAGTTCAGCATCTGGACTCTGGAATGTAGGAAGACCAGTTCAGCAGCAGGATTCTGGACTGCAGGCAGACAAGTTCAGCATCTGGACTCTGGAATGTAGGAAGACCAGTTCAGCATCTGGACTCTGGACTGCAGGCAGACCAGGTCAGCATCTGGACCTCATAGCAGAATGACTCATTACAACTGAACTCACTTTAAAGTAATAATGGGCGTGAGTGAGACCTGCGTATGAAATCAATGATAGAAACCCGTCCAGAGTGGGGACCTTCAGCACATCTTGGACAAACGGAGGTGAAAGCTGCAGATAACACCAGATTTACACACAGAATTTTTTTTTTTTTTTTTTTTACATTTTAGATCAGTGATCTAACTATTTGCCCTCATTTTATCCGTCTTGTTTCCTCTTGTCTGCTTGTATTCAAGCACACTGCAGTTCATATTTGCAGGGTTTGGAGGGAAAACTGTATTTCATTCTTCTGCATTTTATCAAATTGTGTTGTGGCAGCAAATTTTTATTCATTTGCAGAAGCAAAATGCCTAATCAGGGACTCTTTATCACTGTTGCAGTTCAGCATCGGACAGCGCTGAGTCAATGACTTATTAATACACATTTCCTTATATGGAAAGCCTTGTCAGAATGGTGGGACGTTTGTGTGTCAGAAAAGCGGGATTTCGGAATGCTGGTATGTCGAAACGACAGTATGTCGGATGCCAGTATGTAACACGGCTGCTATCTAGGCCATTCAGCGTTTCTTCGTTAGCTCAAATATCTGAGCTCCCTGGCTTTGCATTGGAAATGAGCACCCCATCGTTTTTTTTTTTTTTTTTACCAGAATGATAGTGTGAACGATTGTGGCAGTTGATGATACAGCACAATTGCACCATGCTTTAAACTTATAACAACTTGTAAATAAAAAGAAAAGACACTAGAGCAGCATAGTGCATGCAGTCCACGTAAACAAATTTGACAGTTGACCGGGAGATCCAAAACACATTGCGGTTTTTCCCAGTCCCCGACGTCACCCTTTCGAGCCCTTTTATCTGTCAAAGTCTCCTCCAGTTGTTACTTTTCCAGCCTTTTGTTGCTCCTTTTCCAAATTTTTACAGACATATCGCTACAACCGATTCATAAGGTCTCAGTTTAAACATCTGATATGTTGTTAGTGTTCTATTGGGACTAAAATGTGGTTTGATGGGATTTGTAAATCACTGTGTTCAGTTTTTATTTATATTTTTTTACATAATATCCCAGCTGTTTGGGAATTTGAGTTGTACTTCAAAAGCCCTCCAGTATCGATTACGTCAGTGAACTCAGCTCTGAGTTATCTGGTTGTGTTCTTCAGGGAGCTGAAGCACCGGGCCGTCCAGCACCCCAATCAACCCAAGTTCCAGATTCATGAATACATTGAGGCGCAGAAGGAGAAGTCAGGCTGCTGCAGCTACTTCTAAACCTCGTCCCAGAAAACCTCCCAACGCTCCAAGTAAACAGACTGTCAGAGACACACTGAGAGATCCTGAGTGGGAGGAAACCACTGCTGCCCCCTAACGATTATGCTGCTACTGGTTTAATGAAGAGCCAATAGTGCATCCATCAAACGACATAAGCTAATAACTCACACGACCCCGTTTTCTTTAGCCAAGAAAAGATTCTTTAAACTTTAAATGTGTGTGATTTGTATTTATGTCAATTCTTGCAAATTGTGAATTTGTTTTTCTATATGACATAACAGCCTTATAATTCCTGTTTGTCTGAGATGACTGATGCTCTGGTTTCAAGATCAAGAGAAAACACTAACCCCTAGTCTAGATGGAAGGAGGGGTCTATGGACACCCCTTGGAATTTTTTATGCCACCTGATTTTTCTTAATCCTTAAAGTGTCAACCCACAGAACCTAACCAAAAAATGAAAAATAAAAATATGATAGAAAAAGGCATAACTTCTGACGCAAACAACATATAGAGACAAACTAATAAATTTTTCCACAAAAATTCTGACCCCATGAATTCAATGAAATGGTTATTTCTTAAATTTGACAACGTTTAGACCCAGGCTCCCATATGGCTATACCCTGGCCCCTTGTACGTTCAGCAAATGTGTGGACGCAGTGCTACAACTGCTACGCAACCAAGGGATGAGGGTCTTCTTTTATCTGCACAACCTCATTGTGATGACCAGGTCCAGACAATGGGCCATTTTCCACACAGCTCAGTTAATACTTCACCTGACCAAGTTGGGATTTGCCATCAACTGGGAGAAGAGCACCCCCCAGCCAAGCCAGCAGGCTGAGTATTTGAGGATTGTGCTCGATTCTGTCAGCCTTAGAGCCACTCTGACTGAGTCCAGATGGATGGCCCTACAGCAGGAGATTCTCAAGCTGCAACAGGGTCCACGTGTCACAACCTTGACTGTTGTGCAGGCACAAGGGCACATGATGGCAGTGGTGGTTCCACTGGACTGCTGCACATGCGTCGCCTGCAAAGATGGTTCAGCAGCCTACGCTTAGACCTCAAGAGGCAAAAGTTTTGGCTGTTGACAGTCCCTCCATCAGTGCAGGGCAACCTGCAGTGCTGGGGATCCCCACAACATTTGACAGGGACACTACTAGGATGAGTGACCTCATACACGTCGGTGTTCACGGATGCCTCCCTGATGGGATGGGAAGGCACCTGCCTGGGCAGAGCGATGGGTGGTGTGTGACCTCTGGGGTAGGACCATCACATCAACCTCCTTGAGTTACAGGCAGTGTTCCTGGTTCTCCAACACTTTGGTCGCCTGTTAAGAGGGAGATGTGTTGGTGAGGAACGACAACCGCACCACAGTTGCTTAAATCAACAGACAGTGTGGTGTACATTCCGTGGCCCAGTTAACGTTGGCAGAGAAATGACTGAAATGAAAAATACTTTATTTGTACCAGAAGAGAAATTCAATATGAACCTGTGGTAATGGGCTTCAAGGCACCTGCTATCTCTGAGAGCCCTCCATGTTCCAGGAATCCAGAAGAGGGGGGACGACCTTATGTCAGGGGTGGCCACTGCAAGATGAGTGGAAACTGCAACCAGAAGTGGTACAGCAGATCTGGACACAATTCGGGAAGGCAACGGTGGATCTGTTTGCCAACAGATCGAACACCCATTGCCCCCAGTGATTCTTGTTTAGCCTGCAGGACCACTCACCCTCGGGGGTGGATGTGTTTGCACAAGATCCATGGCCAAGAAGGCTACTTTATTAGCCTCACTAGGGACCCCATGAGCCTTTGGAACGCTCCTCCTTTAAGGCATTGTCACTCAAGACAGTGTTGCTTCTTGTTCTGATGTCAGCCAAGAGAGTGAGCGAATTGTGTGCCCTGTCAGTCCACCTGAGTTGTTTACTCCTTCGTGGGGACTGCAGTGGTGCCATCCTAAGACTGAACCCCTCCTTTGTTCCTAAGAACATAAGGAACTCATTTCCGTCCACAGTCATCAACTGGAGGCTTTTCACCCTCCCCCTCATGAGGATTCTAGGAAGCCGAAACTGCATCTCCTATGCCCTGTGTGTACGTTGACATGCCATGTCAACCGAACGGCCACTGTCAGGAATACCAACCAGTTGTTTCTGACCGGACGGCCGGCAGAGCCCTGTCCAGGAAATGCTTGGCTAGGTGGCTGTGTGAATGTATTTTCTCAGCCTACTCTCAAGCAGTTCAAGAGCCACTGTGGTCCGGGTGCACTCCACAAGAAGTGTGGCGACGTCTACGGCTCCTTTCAGTGGTGCGAGTGTTGAGGACATATGTATGGTAGCATTGTGGTCTTCACCCTGCCCGTTCATAAGGTTCTATCTCTTGGATGTGTCAGGGTCCTTCTCCAGGTCTGTGCTCACCCCAGGGTCACAGGACTTGTGAGAGGAAGGGTGTGTCAAGTATCTGTTTTGCTTGATCCCCACAGGGTGTCATGCACCTACATAAGACTGTGCTCTGCTGGACACGGTCAATGAGGTGTACAGGTGGTCACGGTTGAGACCCCTGTGAGTTTAGGCCACAACTTCACCCAGCCTAGTCAGGTGTTGCTAACTGGGATGAAGCTGGACCCGTTATCACTTCATACGTGGTTAAAATTCAGTGTGCGGAGCCTCTCCCATGGCAGGGGGTACATACAGTATATCAGGCTTAGCCTACTGTAGCCTACCCATAGGGTCCAGTAGAGGGCGAAGCCTGTGTGAGATTTAACAGGAGAGGGGGCATTGGAACCTGTATGGACAATTGGGCTTACTCTTCCTACTTCTCTTGTTGAAATACTTGCTCAGAAATCGAGGCAGAAGATCAGACAGAGGATGGAGAGTACACACATGAGGTTGTTGTCAACTTAAAAAATAAAGCAATTATAAAGTTCTTAGTGTTTGTGTTTGGTGCAGTATATGGTAAAAAGTAAACTCTATAGGTCATTATTTCAGCTTGACAATCTTAAAATTGGCATTTTGAGGATTTTGAGGGGAAAAATACCCTGTGTGCTTGAAAAAAAAAAAGACAGATAGGTGGTCACACACACTTTTTTTTTTTTTTTACCATTTTCTGCTGTTTTTGTCTAAAAATAGTCTAAATTTTATCAAATGTAAAAAAAAAAAAAACATTCCATTGAATTGCTGGGGTCAGAATTTTGTGGGAAAATGTATTAGTTTGTCTCTGTATGTTGGTTACTTCCAAAGTTATGCCTGTTTCTATATCATTTTAATTTTTGTTTTTGGTTAGGTACAATAAAGGGTTAAAAATCAAGGCTTTTGGACATAGTTTAAGTTTGGTACCCAATATAATCTTAATATAGACACCTAAAGGATTAAGAAAAGGCTGGTGGTGAACAAAAATTCACTCTGTGCGGTTAAATAAATTAAAAGATAGGTGGTCATACACACATTTTTCACTGTTCTTTTGTTGGTTTTGTCCCCAAACTGGGTCTAAATGTTGTCAAATGTCAGAAATAACCATTCCATTGAATTCATGGGGTCAGAATTGTGTGGAAAAATGTATTAGTTTGTCTCTATATGTTGTTTATGTCAGAAGTTATGCCTATTTCTATCATATTTTTATTTTTTCGCTTTTGGGTTAGGTATAACAAAGGGTTAAAAATGAAGGGTTTTGGACATCAGTTCAGCTTGGTACCTGGCAGATTCTGAAAATAGACACTTTAAGGATAAAGAAAAATCAAGTGGCATAAAAAATTCCAGGGGGTGCACGTAGACCCCTCCTTCCATCTAGACTATATTTCTGAACATGCAATCACTGACTGTGAGACTGCAGCTGGACCCCAGACTCAACCCCTGCATGAACTTTTCTAGTTTACAGATTTGCTTTTGGACTCTGCACGTATGCTGTAATGGCCTTTCCTCCACTGGCCCTGCCTACATGTAAACTTTTTATTGGGATCAGAAATACAAATCAAGCTCCCATTTTAAGGCTCTTGCACATTTTTACATATATAAACCTTCAGTGGAGAGAAATTGTATTCATGTCTCCTTTGTGATAGTTGATAGTGGTGTCTGGGGACAAAGCTTTGACTAAGTCAATTTCTTTCTTTTTTTTTTGGCAAATCTATCATTTTTAGAATCTATTATTGTTTTTATGTACGCAAAAATGCAAAACACAAAGAACCAACACAAGTCAGCTTGTTATTGTGATACGAAACATTCCCTTCTTTGGTGGACTAAAACACAAATAACTTACATGTCAAGACAGATTTATTGAAAAAACAAAAAAGCTGCACAGATCTAGACTTTATGTATACTAAATGTCCAACTTTTTAAATCATACTAATTTGGGATGCACAATATTATTGGCCCCCTATTGGTTTCAGCCTATATCAGCCTTAAAACTGAGTATTGGGCATCGATATTTAACTGTTAACCGATCAACTCGCTGTTTCTAAAGTCTTAAAAAAAAACCAAAACAAAAAGTTCTTTTTTTACAGATTTTAAAACTTCTTAAGACTAGGGGTTGGAAAAAAATATCAATACACTGAAATATTGCAATATTTTCATATCCTTATATCATATTGACTTTTAAAAATGTGGTATCTATCTATTTTACTAACGAAATCTTGCGATATTTCATCATTCTGTTAAGAAATCTCATGAGAATTCACAAAAATTTGGCGATATTTTCATATGCTGATATCATATTGCCATTCAAAAACGAGACATTCATCTATTCTACTAATGAAATCTTGCGATATTTCATCATTCTGTTGCAAAATCTCGCGAGAATTCAATAAATATCGTGAGATTTTGTAACAGAACGATGAGAAATCTCAAGAGATTTTGTAAGTAAAATAGATTGATGCCACGTTTTTTTAATATCTGTTTAATTTCAGCATATAAAAGTATCATGATATTTCATTGTATTGATATTTTTACTACCCCTATTTTTTAAGTGTTGGAAATGGATAACAAAACTGTTATTTGCAATGACTGCTTATTTTTTTCAGCTTTAATATCGGCCAAATGAGTTTTAAAATATCAGCATATCGGATATCGGCCAAAATTCCAATATTGTGCATCCCTAATACGAACAGAATCTGAATTTTCTAAGATTCAATTTCTTCTTTGAATTTTATAGCCATGTGAGAAAAAAGTGCACCCTCTGTCAGTTCTAACTATTTACATATAGGAAGGTGAAACTTTCTTTTGGCAGCTATGAAACATGCCATAATTCATTAAAGAAAAGTTAAAAGAAAAAAACTTTCAAACTTAAAAACTTTTAAAACTTTAAGAACTTATCAGTTCCTAAAGAATTAAGATGTAAGTCGCTGCCAGGAGGGGGGACTATTGGGGCCACTGAAGAAAAAACAATGAAATACATTTTTTCAATTAGAACTGAAAGAAGGTGCAGTTTCTTGTCATGACTGTGATGATGCCTTTTACAACAGTTTTTATATGTTTTGGTTTTTTTTTTTGCATATATATGCAAATATATATTAATATATTTATTATTTTTATATAAACATCAGATTGGATGAAAGCTGTATATCTACGACTAAATTTTATCTGATTAATGTACAAAGATGTCATGTATCAACAATCTGCCAAAACAAGGAAAAGAAAAGACATAAGGTTTATGGGAGTTTAGCTCTGCACTGAAAAGCCATCGCTGCTGCAGCTTTACGTTGTAGAACCGATCCAGACACTAAGACGGTGTAGTGGAAACAAGCCATGAACAGAAGCGCTGCCTGCGGTTCATTCTTGGCATGCTGTAGTTGATAAGTTACTCTGGGCTGCTGTTGGAAGCTGACTGACTCAGGGACACAGTTGCTGAAGGGGATGACGATGCTGTGCACAAGCACAGAAAACTGCTTCTACGAAAGACCACACAACACCGGACACTTAACCCACGGCTGAAATATTAATTTTAGGGATGGGCAATGCCAAAATGTTTCCTGTTGATACAATTCCAGTAGTTTATGGTACTTTTTCATCGATACCGATACTTTTTGCCCCTTAAAAAAAAAAATCACGATCGCACAGTTTGCATTAATATCTTGAATGCAAGGACAATATTAGTTAGAAGTAAAACTTGAGAACAGAAGTCCTGGAAATAAATTATTTTAAAACAAAAATAAACTATGTTGACAAGTAAATAAAACATAAATGAGATTAAAACATTTCTTTCAATTATCAAATAACAAGTACAAGTTAAGAATATTTAAATGTATTCTTTGGAAAATGTTAAAATATAAAATGTAATAGTAACATTTTAAATTTACAAAAACATAATGTTCAATAACCTGCATTAAAGTACTGAAATATGTCAAACCATCAACATAATCCAAGTGTATCTATCTGCGGCTTGCAACCTAGTGGGCGTGTCCTATAGTGGGCATGTCGCATAGTGGGTGGGTCTGGTTAGGTTTAGGGAAGGGTCAGGGGAGGGCTAGATTTTACCGTGCTCACATTGCCTGTGGGCGTGCCGATAACGCACTCTATGACCGCCCACTCTTGACACCCCCTTCTTCGACCCAGATAGACCCTTCTCACACAATCACTAAAAGAGCAGCATCATCATACATCTGAAGGCACCACCATCATTGAACAGAAGCAGAATCAGGCACCACCATCATAACAAAACAAATCTGAAGCACCACCATCATACGCTAGAATCAGATGGCACACCATCATAACAAAACAGAATCTGATAGCACCACCCATAACAAAAGCAGAATCAGATTGCACACCATCAAACAAGCTAGAACTGAAGGCCCAGGCCGATAAACCGAAGCAAGCGGGAGGCACCCGGACCTCCGACCTCTTTAAGACCTGGCCCATTTGACCCACCCGACTTCCCATCATAAAACTAAAAAATTTTATTCTCTTTATTTCTCTCTAAGGAGCCTAGTTATCAATCAATTAACACCTAGGAAAGGAGCGGGGGATTTATCCGCATTCTTATTACAGCTTTTTTCGACCATTTTTTTGATCCGCGCCGCCCCACCAAGGGGACTAACAAATGTTTATTTATTTACAAACTCAAAGCAGGGGCGAGTTTGTGCTTGAAAATATAGAAGGAACGGTGAAGTCCTATCCTCTCATTTGTGGGCATGATTACTCATTTTATACCCGGGCTTACACCGTCCATATGCAGCGCAGTGGCACACCAATCGCAGCAACCCCCCATCGCAATGTTAAAAATATTACGCCACGTCGCTCTGCATTTCACGGCTCGAGATCTCAGAAGAGAATTCAACATTAAAACCACCTTTCTTTCTTTCTTTTTTTTTTTTAACAATAACATTTATAAAAAACAAAAAAATCAGCAGTCTTGTCTTCATGATCTACAAAAATTTCTTATCTCTCCGTCCTACAGCGAACCTACGCAGCCTCCCACTAACACACTTTATTTTCACCGTGTTGGAGAGGAGGAAGACTCCTCCATCATCTTCATCAGCTTGTGCAGCATTCTTTTCTACGATCACTCCAGCAGCTCCAGAGTTATCCCCACACAGAACCAGCTTCCTTATCAGCTTGTTTATTTCTTCAAGTCTCTATTCTATCTCTCCCCACAACCAAACTATCACTTTCCACAACAGACTTTAAAATCTCAACATCTTGTCAGACGTACTCACTTCCTTAAAAGTAGAATCTGCTCTGACCTTTCTTGTAGATGTAGTCAGTGTTCATTTCCAGTTAGCTGTTGTCCAGTGCTCCAAGATTTTATCTCCACCACCTCATCCCTCTTCCAGATAACGACTATCTCTATTCTTCTCCTCCTAAGCAACAATTATCTCTTTAGTCTTCTGTATTTTTACCCACCATTTCACCACCATACCCCACTCATTTTTACTACACCACCGACACTCGCAATTTCATTTTCAGATCGACCAACAGAAATCAGACACAGATTCAGAGAAAACATCCGGAACTCCTAAACAAAAGCCACTGTTCACTTTAAACTACTAACACCTAACATCAGCATCTCCGTGTCCACAGTTTCAGTGAAAAAAACCATGACACACAAACGTGAAAAAAATAACCATTTAGAGAACTGCACTTCAATCCTCCCTATTCTGTATGTCACAGATCAACAACACTGGTGCACTACGGGTGCACTGTGCACACATGAAACAGTGTAAAAGCTGCACCTTGCAGGTTGCAGCAAAGCCATTGCATCGCTCGCTCACTACCAGGAAAGAGGGGAGAGTGTGTTTGAAACAGTTCAGCACTTTCCTCCTCTTTTACCTTTAAAAAAATTTAACCTAATTCAATCCCCTCCAGGAAACACATCAGGTCAAGGACAACCGCAGCCCGGGCGCCCAGGTGTAAATTTAAAAAATCAGACAACTTTTCTCTAGTCTTTCCAACAAAAATTGTTTAGAAGCAAAATAGACATCATGGAGGAAAATTGCATTTTAATTAAAAAAATTAATTAACCACAAAACAACATAAATGTTGACCATTATTTCAAAACAGAGCTAGAATCTGCTCTTCACATCATTTCTTTCCAAACTCTTAAAAGTGGAAGCAAACTGCATTTTTTATCTGTACAGTGGTAGCACAAACTAAAAAAAATCAATTCAAATTTTTTCTCATGTACAAATTATCGACTCCCCATTGTATCCCATCCTAATTCATTTAGGAAACATCTGTGTACCTTTTGTCTCCACCACCTCTTCTTTTATTTTTTTTTTATGACCTGATCATAAGTTGACAGAAATCCAGTTCATGAACTGAACTGCATAAGCAAATCTGTGTTAATTCCCCTCAGAGTAACAACTCTCCATCAGCATAGTAGAGAAACAGGATCAACTCTTAAAAAAAAAGTTCTTGAATGCGCTGCTAGGTGGCTGCAGTTTGTAACAGCTTCTCTTAGCTTTTGTGTTTCTTTCAAATATAGTTGTCTTTTTTACTGACATTACTTGTCAGATTAGGTTTTTCTGGGAGAATTTTTTATGCTGGTTTGAAGGCTGTGCAATTCAGGAGATTTTTCTTCCTATATTTGGCTTTTTTCACTACTTGTTATGATGTGTATCCATGGCAACGGAAAAATTGTTCACCACAGGGATCAACTGTTAAAACTCTCCCAAATCAAGATTATTAGCGAAATAACACATCAAATTCCAGTGGAGTAAAGAGAAAGAGAAGAGGATGCAGGGCAGGGGAAGCCAGAGAGAAAAACGGTTGAGATTTAAACCGTTTCTTCCAACTGTTGTGATGGGCAACGTGAGATCACTAGCTAAGATGGACGAGCTTGAAGCGCAACAAGGTCTCAGAAGCGCAGTATTATGTGCTTCACCGACATGCTCATAACACACCCACTCGTCTACCGCCAAACGGCCGGCAGACCAAAATACAGCCAGCGGGAAGCGGAAGGGAGGCGGATGCAGCTGGTCAGTGCGTGTCCACGGCCGCCCGAGAAGTCCCAAAGACATGGAACTGTTAGCTTGAGTTCCGTCCATATTATTTACCAGAAAGTTTCCTGTTATTCTGTAGCGTTATATAATACCAGGACCCACCAGAGACAGCCTGTGATGTCATCACTCCGTCGTGCTAAACACAAACACAGCATCCAACTCACATGATCTCTGAACTTCAACAACGTCTCCCTCTCTCTACTTACCAACTTTCCAGCAGTTTGTCAGCTCTCCACCAAAAAAAGATGTTGGACTTATTTTATCAAAACATAATGCATACAGCTCCTCTCCCTCCTCCTTTAGGAGATCAGATCATAATCTGGTTCTTCTCACCTCCACCTACAAGCCCATCGTTCAGCAGCAACCAGTCATTAGAGGACGATTAAAACCTGGTCTACTAGGCTGAAGATGCTCTAGAGGCAGAGTACAAAACTTCTGTGTGGACAGCATCGCTCCAACAAAACAGTGAGGTGCTTCCCCAAAACAAACCCTGATCCCGTACCTGAAGCTGCTGGACATCAAAAGAAAGCTTTCAGGGATGGAGACAGGAGTTTCTAAAACCACACAAAAACAACTGAAAACACAGACTAAGAAGTGCAAGGAGGACTACAGGAAGAAGTTGGAGAGCCAGCTCCAGCAGAACAATGTGAGGGATGTGTGGTCGGGAATGAAGAAGATCACTGGCTTCAAGAAGGGGACCAGACTGATGGAGGTCTGGACAGAGCTAACGAACTGAACATGTTCTTCAATAGTTCAGTTCCCCCCTCCGACAACCCAACACTCCACACACCCTCCTTAGTCCACAGCTTTCCTTCCCACCTCCCTCTTCACCCTCACCTCAGTCATGACCTAACACAGCCTCCTCTCCCTCTCCTCTCACCACATCAACATCCTAGACCTCTTTCCTCCACCTCCATCCTACTGTCTCCGACTACCGAACAGGCTCAGGTCCAGATGTGTCAGTCCCAGAGTTCTCAAGACCTCTCAAAAACCATTCCGTTCTCCAGCACCTTAACACCAGCCTAAACAGAAAAGAGTTCCTGTGCTGTGGAAAACATCCTTCTTTTCCAGTCACTAAAACCTCAACCAGCTAACCAAATACTACAGACCAGTTCCCTACATCTCACATCATAAAGTCCTGGAGAGCTCTACTGACAACAACAAGCAAGTCAACACCTTTCAGGACCCATAAATTCAACAAATGGGCTTGGGTGAAGACGCCATCATCTTCTTCTTCAGAGACCCACTCTCATCTGACCAGCCAGCACTTTAGGGCATGTCTTTATTTAAGTGCCTTTAAACTATTCAGCCTCTTTCTATTCAAAGCCCATAACTTCCAGGTGGATCCTCCACACCACCTGATTCGACACCTAACAAACAGACCACAGTTTGTAGCTGAGTTTTGTGTCTAGATGGTGGTCAGCAGCACTAGCACCCAAGGAACTGTACTCTCACCATTCCTCTTTACACTGTACACCTCAACTTCCAACAAGTCCTTCATCTCAGAAACTCTATGCTCTCTTTGTGGGTGTATCAGCTGACAAAAGCCGAGAACAGGGAACTGGCAACAGTTTAAAATGAACAATCACTCATCTTAAAACCAGCAAGACAAAGATATTTGACTTCAGGAGGAGCAAGAAAAGCAGCATAGCTGTCACATCCTAAAGAGTGGAGGTGGTGGAGAACTACAAATACCTTGGAGTTCAGCTGGACAACAGACTCGACTGGAAATGCAACACTGACTACATCTACAAGAAAGGTCAGAGCAGACTCTACTTTTAAGGAAGCTGAGATCATTCAACGTCTGTGCCAAGATGTTGCAGATCTTCTACAAGTCTGTGGTGGAAAGTGCAATCAGCTTTGCAGCCAAATGCTGGGACAGCAGCATCAGAACCAGAGACTTGAAGAAACTAAACAAGCTGATCAAGAAAGCTGGTTCTGTGCTGGGGAGAACTCTGGAGCCGCTGGAGCTGATCGTTCAGAAAAGAATGCTGCACAAGCTGATGAAGATGATGGAGGATTCTTCCCACCCTCTCCACAACACGGTGAAAAATCAACAGTGTGTTCAGTGGGAGGCTGCGTCAGGTTCACTGTAGGACGGAGAGATACAGGAATTCATTCCTGCCAGCAACCATCACCCTAAAGAACAAGACTAACTGACTGACTTGTTATTGTTATGTTATTATTCCATATTAATGTTATATTGTTAAAAACAAAAAACTAAAAAACAAAAAAAAGAAAGAAAAAAAGAAGAAAAAAGAGTGAGCTTTTTTAGAATGTTGAATTTCCCTTCTGGGATAAATAAGGTATTTTTCGTTCATTTGATTTTCATTTCATTTAATTTCATTTCAACTCATTAGCATATCTAAAACAATTTTATCTCAATGCTCAGGGTGAAACTTGCGCTGATTTAACATTTACTCATCCAGCCACTTTATTAAAGGCCTCCTTCCACTGAAAACCCGTTTAACTTGCTCCTTCTGAAATACGGAGGGTTTCCCTCGTTTACTTACACATGCTGACTTGCTAGCGTTGCGTTCCCCCCAGTCGGCTGTGCTTTCTCATCAGAGAAACAATACGAAGAAAAGAGCGAATCGGGAACAGCCTCGCACTTCTACGTAACATTGCAAATAGCGTATCCCACGTGGGGTTTCTATCTGTCCATTGGAAGGCAGGTAACCCTCCACTACACACTAGAAGTGGAGACAGCACGACTGTAGCTTCGGAGTTGAGAAGCTAATTAGCTAACTGTTTGTGAGCATGGTGGAACAAACTTGTTTGTCGGCTCTATTTCCTGTCTGTAACAAAATAAGAGCGGAGGGCGGAGCTTCCGTCATACACTGATGGGAGGCAGCCAATCAGACGGAAATTCATGAGAAGGACCCAGAAAAGCTGCCGTTGGACCACAAACCTCTCTTCTAGTATACAAATACAGCTGGATACAAAGATACCAGAAGGTTTTTTAAACAGAAACGATGCAGAATGCATCCAATAATAATGGAGAACACAGAAATATTAATGAAATCACCATGGAAGTAAAACTTTAAGTCCACTTGTTCATCTGCTTCACACAAATATCTAATCAGCCAATCACAAGGCAGCGGTGTATTTAGTCATGTAGATATGAACAAGAGCTCAAACTCAGCATCAAGATGAAAAAGAAAGGGGATTTAGGTGACTCAGGAAGTCAAACACTGTTTCCAACCAAGTAATGCAGAAAGGTATCTCTTAAAGGTTCTTCACCAACATTTTCAGTAATCTTTCTTACCTTGAATTTACTTAGCAGGGTAAAATAGTTCCTGCTGATCTGCATGGTTTGTATTTCCATTACACAGTTGCAGAACATGTTTTTTAACAGCTGAAACCATTTGGCGATATGGTGGGCGGACCCACTTTTAATCTAGTTTCATTTTCTTTATCTTTTCCCAAATGACATTCAGCTCGTTGGCTTTCATTTCACTTCTGTTTTGAGATGCCAACTTGAAGTCGAACCTGACAACCTGTCGAATGACAAAAGTTTCTACGGTGAAGAAGGGCTTCTGAACACACAACACATACAACCTCATCGGCATAAAAATGATAAGAAATCCCATGCTTTTTCAGAACAGCCTACCTGAGTATTTTTTATGACCTTTCATGACCACAGTGGAGCATCTTCTAAAGCTCAAATCATCTCCATGTGCTTTCTGAAACATGATGATTTCATTTCATTTCATTTTATTTGTTTGCACAGTATAAAAACAATGTATAAAACATCAAAAACAAAAAAAGATTGTGCAGGTGAGATAACAAGCTCCCAAAAGCGTTTTAGAAAATCTCACCCAAGTTAAATCTGAGAAGAAAAAAATCAACTGACAGAGAAAAACTATTTTATCACAAAAAAACTGCCTTGAATAATGCCAGAGATGAGTTCACTGTCCTCCAATGTTCTCCACAGTCACTAGATCTCAGTCCAACAGCCTTGGGATGTGGTGGAACGAGTAATTCTCATCATTAAAGATGGACCGATACATTGGCAGGATGATATTTAAGGCCCACATTTGTGGGGTTTTTTCTGGCATTCGCATTGGCCGATACAGCGGTTGTGTTGGCTGATAGCCCCCCACCCCCAGGGGTATAATTTACAAACAAGCATCTATACAGGCAGCAGTTTTTTTATATGTATATTAGGGATACATGATACAATCAGCCGGCCCCTATCGGTTAGGGCTGGGTATCGATTCAGATTTCAAGAATCGATTCAATTCCGATTCTTATGGTTTTGAATCGATTATTTTTGATCTGTCCGATCCAATCCGATTTCGATTCGATCTCAAATTGGTTTGCTGTGTTAAAAAAATTTTTAGCCTTTACCCGAATTCCATAACTCTGTAGTTATGCAACATATTAATTCTAGTATTATATTAATATTCTAGAACGAATGAATGAAGTAATGTAGTTAATGGTGGCTGTAGGCTAATGCTGCGTTCCATTTCAACTCGGAAGTCGGAAATTCCCAGTTCCGAGTAGGAAGTTTCAACTGGAACGCCCCCCTGAAGTCGGATTTCCCACTCGGAAAGTCGGACAACTCTCGCAGCTCCGAGTTCAGATTTAAAGATGGCCGCGCCCTGTGTTAGCAGTTTTAGTAGCTTCTGTAATGTTACATTTATTTACACTTCTTACTTATATTTTGTTGCATATATCAGTCGTACACGTAGTTTTGCTTTATATAGACGTAGGGGGAAGCTGCTGTAGTATAATTCACATTTTTCATGTGGTATATGTGAACTACAGCGCCAGCTGTGCCAACAACGGTTAATAACAATAGCCTTAGCAAATACGTTGTTTTGCTAGGCTGCTAACTGGTTTTCTGGCCAGTGTACTGGAATGCAAGTTGGTCGGGTGTAACGTCACCCCTCAGTTCCCACTTTCCTAGTTCCGAGGAAAATGGAACGCAGCATTAGGACCAAACCAAACCCTCTCCCCAGATACAGTCATCCACAAAATTATTTACACCCTCCAATTTAAAAAAAAAAAAGACTACATTCACAACAGTAATTCAAATAACAGGAAACAAATTATAAAAATTCACAAAATTATGATTCAGTGAAGGAAAATAAACAGCAAGTCAGCATTTAAAATTTAAAACGACTAGCGACTAACCCGCTAACTCGATGCAAACTGTTAATGGAAAATACCATTGACATGCTAACGGAATTAGCATCTACGTCGTAACTTCAAAGATAACATACAAAATAGAAAGTATCAATTTCACTTCGATCATGAACATTAACTGTCTTTATGAAAGTACTTACAGGCAGATGTTTCCTCTGCTCTGTTTAAACTGAATTTTTAGAAACTACTTGTACCAGCTTAGTCTTCTTCTGGCACTGCACTGGCTTAAGTAATCCTACACTCTGTCCAGCTCACTATCTCCCCCTAGCGGAGCGGCTGAGCCACTGCACTTAACCGGGGGCAGTACATTAAATGGTCATTTTAAAAAAAGATAAGAAAAATCGATCTTTGGACATATGAATCGATCTTTGGAAATTAATATGAGAATCGACTCAGAATCGGAAAATCGATTTTTTGAACACAGCCCTACTATCGATATCGGCCTATATCGGCCTTAATACTGAGTATTGGACATCAACCATCCCACCTATATTTAAAGGGACTAGAGGCAGGAATTTAAAAAAACAAACAAACATGCATGTCCATTTTCTACAAATGGGTGATGAAGCGCTAAATACCAAAAACGTTTCCACCCACGTCTCTCTCCGTTGCCTTGAACAGGCTGTGTGCTGCAAAATGCGCTGCAATTCGGTGTCCAAATTTCCCGCACTGCCCTGCGGACGTGACGTCAAATGACGCTGCATCCACAGTTTTGATACAGGAAGAAGACGGTCGCAGTAAATTCAAACACTGTAAGCGATAAGTTATGGATTCCTCTGCCGTCAGCAAACGATCCAGATCAACTGAAAGACACTAAAAAGTGGAACTACGAAGAAAAAGCGTAGTAAACAACATTATAGCTTCAGTTTGTGCTCCCGTGACGGCTTACCTGAAGCACTAGTCGCGGCGGTCGCGAGTTTCGTTTCTTAATCTTGCCTCAAGTCCCTATATGTTGGTCTTTTTGTGGGGGTGGGAGGGACAAGGGTTTTATGTTTTTAATTGTCTTTGTTTTTGTTAAGTACTTTGAGTTGCATTTTATTTGTATGAAAAGTGCTATATAAATAAAGTTTGTTTGATTGATTGATTGATTGAACCGATCAGTCTAAAAAAAAAAAAAAACGAAATTTTTTTCTTATTCTTCAAAACCTTCTTTCTTACAGAATTTAAAACTTCTAAAGACTAGTGGTGGGAAAAATATTGATGCACTGAAATATTGCGATATTTTCATATGCTGATATCATATTGACATTTAAAAATGGGGTATCGATCTATTCTACTAATGAACGCATATCGTTGTTACAAAAATCTCACTAGAATTCACAAAAATTTCATGATATTTTATGCTTATTTTTTCCAGCTTTAATATTGTTATCGATATCGGTTATTGGCCACATGAGTTTATAAAAATATCCGCATATTGGAAATTGGCCAAAATTCCAATATTGTGCATCCCTACTTTAAATAGTTTTCAAAATCATTTTTCATTGTCCGCATTATATTCACTAAGCCCACCCCGGGAAATACAATAATATACTTCTCCCACCCCCCCCGGGCAGAGGGGGGAAAAACACGAATCCCCACAGCCGCTAGGCCCGCGAGGGGAGAGGAGACAAAGACCAACTCCTCTCCACTGAGAGATGGATTCATTCACATTTTACAGAGAGAAGAGAGGGGAGGAGAGACAGCGATGCCCCAGCTTACCTTACGAGTAACTAAATCCCCTTTTATATTATTTAAGGTGTTTTATGTTTATAGGTAGGGTCTCCCCCACCTATTCTATTCCATATGGGTTATCCCCCCCTCCCCCCCTTTTCTCCCCCCCCCACCCCGCTTAGGAGCCCTCATTTATTATAATTTTTATATTTTATTGTTTTATTTATAGATTTTTTTATTTTCTATCTTCTGATTTAATAGAATAGAGAATAGATATTTTTCTCTTCCCCCCCTCCCTTCCCTGACTCACTTTTTAGCCCCATAATTATAATTCTTTCTATTAAAATAGTCTTTTTTCTCCTCTTTTTTTTTTTTCTTTTTATAATTATCCTTTTTTTATAGATTACTCCCCATTCCCTTTTTCTCTCTGCAATTCCCCCCCCCATCTTTATTTTTTTCCCTTTTTTCCCCATTCTCCCCCCCCTTTAGAGTTTTCATCTCCTTTTCCCCACCCTTTTTTTTTCTTCCCCCCCATTTTTTTTTCCTCAATTTTTTTTTCCCTTTTTCCCCAAATTATTTTATTTTCCCCCCCCGGGACCCCTTCCCTCCTCATCAACTATCTTCATATTCTTCCTCTTCTTCCCCTTTTCCATACTTTCATCCCTTCATTTTTCTGTTCAATCACACTAGATTTCAGGACAAGTATGCAGGACCTTTATCTCCATAGAAGATCATTAGTCCTTCCCATCCTCTCTCTTTTTTGGGGTCAAATGCAGTATCAACCCCAAATATTGTAAGATTGTATCAGCTGAGGCTGATGAGAAAGCATTGGTATCAGCCCTGAAAAATCTATATCAGTCGATTCTTACTCATCATGGATGTGCAACAACTGTGTGATGCTGTCATGTCAATATGGAGCAAAATCTCTGAGGAATGTTTCCAACACTGAGTTGGATCTAAAACACCAACAATGAGGCTGTTCTGAAGGAAAAACTGCCAAACCCGGTGCGAGGTGAACCTGAAAGTGAAATGGAAAATATTTTTACCAGGAGGGAAATTCAATATTGTAATAGGCCCCGAACAACATAACATATTATACAACATAACAATGATAAGTGTAAAAACTAACAGTGCAACAATAATCAATCAATCAATCAGTCTTGTTCTTCAGAGTGATGCTGCTGGCAGGAATAAAGTGGCTGATGAGTATAAATCCAGATCAGCTGCATTAACTGATGTCTTTCATTGTACTTTAAAGAATCCGTCCCATCAGAAAATGGATTTTTACAACAAGATATGGAGCAGAAAGCCAAAATAACGGGTTGATAGACACTAAAACGCTGATTTGTGATGTTCATTTAATCAATTTAGCTGTATTGGTTAGTGCAGCTAACTTTCACCTAAATTTTACACATTTGTTTTTCTTTTTAACAATAATATGCAAAACTCTGCGCCAACTGTTTCATTCTGATGCTTTTCCAAATGCTCTGGCCCAGTTTCCACAGTTCAAGTCTGACATGGTTCATTCTCACTGTTTCAGGCATGTTGAGTATATCAAGCTGTTGTTTGTTGTTCTGACCATGAGGCCAAAAGTTGTGTTTGATGTGTTGTATGCTTCATAAAAGGAAAATAAATTATTTTTAACCAAGCTGCAGTTTTGTTGTTGATGTGTTCTATTTAGTTTCCAGCTTTAAACATGTGCAAAACCCCTGGGAATTAAAGAACACAACTTCCTGTTGAGCCTTCAGAATAAAATACCCAGTTTTTTCTGATGTTTAAAATTAATTCTTTAACTAAAAGTCACTTACTTTCATCTGTATCAGCGATTATATCCTAATTTTTATGTATGATTATATTACATTACATTATATTATAATATATTAGTAGGAATGCATGATATAATCAGCCCTCTATCGACCTAAAAACTGAGTATCGGACATCGGCCACCCCACTGATATTTACACTACAGATACATAGTTACAATGATATACAAAATCTCTGATTTATTGGTTATTTATAAATATTTTTCATTTTTTTCAGAAATTTTTTACAAAAAATAATAATTTGTTTTTAAAAAAAAATCCTAAATAATATAAAATATTATTTATTATTAAAAAAAAAATAAAAAACCTTTAAAAAAAAAAAAAAACTCCTTTCTCTAATTTTTTTTTTCCCAAAAAAATAATGTCTACTGAGCCTGAAAAGTGCCAGGGTGTTAAAATAAAATAATAATAATAATTATTATTAAATAACAAGAATAATAACAATAATAATAACCGGTGGAAACCCGTGTGTAGGATTAAGCCAGGGGTGCTTCCTGGACCTGGGAACATTAGGGGCTGAGCCCATTTCCTTGTGGAGGAATCTGGGGGAACCTACGCCAAATACATATTGCAGTCAAATAGTGCAATATGTACTGCAAAATGTGTTTAATTTTAAAGTTAAATGTGACATTGTAAACAAGATCTCTAAAATCAGTGTTAACAGGATGATGAATTTAGTCAATAGGTAACATTTTTTTCCCATTTTGTTTTCCCTGACAAGCACAAGAGTTACTACTGTGTCAAGTTGCATAGTGGACCTCTCTGTCTGCTCTTTTTCTCCATCTTCTGCTCATCCCTTTGGCTGTTTTTTTCCAAATTCTAATGTATTTTAGTAATACAAAATATAAAACAGTAATTAACAACTGGACTTTAACTTAAAACTGAACAGCCAGTGACCTAGAGATGAACAAAACCATCAAAAAATAATATTATGACAAAGCTGCTTGCATCTATATTTGAACTAAAGCAGCATCTAGAAACAAAACATCCAATGCTCATCTGAAAGCTGGTGAAATTTTTTAACAAGCAAACATAAAGAAGTAAGAAAATGAGCCACGGATACAGAAAATGTCCATTTCTAGCGACATTAGAAAAAGTTTTTTAAAATTAAAAAATTGCTTAATTAAATGTTTTGTATTTAAGATCTAAATTTAAACAGCAACAACAAAAAAGAATTAACAGTTTATTTACTTGGAGCTATTTATTTTTAATGTCTCTTATCAGTGAATTATTTTATTGATCAGATTTCGATTTCTTAACCTTTTTCCAGGTTTTCCAAGTACTTCTTTTTTTCTGTTGTAAAATGGTCTGTGTATCATCCGTCCATTCAATTATTCCATTCAATCCAGTAAACGAAAAACAAAATAATGAGTCAATATTTAGTTCATTTGTTTTTCTGTATCACCAGAAAATAAAGATCAATACAGATGATATAATGGAGAAGGAAATGAAAACGAAATAATAAATGTACTTTTTGTATTCAGGTTATTGATGTCCCCATTTCCCACGGTGCCTTTACTGTTCGCACGTGCGTATTGTGCAACAAAGTAGCCAACAACGTGGACCAAACGGTAGAGAAATGCTAACCCCTCTGAACTCTTACAAATACACGCCCCTCACGGTCCCTCAGGACAGCTGACCAGCCGCTGCTGGAGGTGCCGTGCATTTTACCCAGTATGAGTTGTTACTTATGAATTCTATGAATTGCTAAATTGTTTTGTTTTATTGTTTTAATGTTACTCTTTCTTTCATCTTTTATCTTATTTTTATCTGATTTTATGTCTATTATATTCTTAAAGGTTCAGTATGTAAAAAATCAAAGGTCAATGGCAGAAAAATGTGATTCAAAACTGTGTTTCTATTGATGTGTAATTGCTGCTCTAGAATAGCTGTTACATGTTTATTTTCTCAGAATGAGTCATTTATATCTACTTGCTGGGTGGTGTACATATTGAGGCTGCCATATTTGTTCCACCATTTTTTTACTATGATGTCACTGAATGGACCTTCTGAACTTTAAAACTGCTGTACCAGCTTTGTTTAATGAGAGTTAGAGACTGTTTGGGATCAGTGATGCTTTAACCTCCTGAGACCCGAGCTTTATTTGTTTGTGCATTTTTATTTCTTTCATGACATATGAAGAGAGTATGGGCATAATAACTATATTTTTAAAAAAATTTTGGTACAGCAAGTAGTTTCTAAAAAATAACATGTCCTCATAAGTGGACAGCGGGTCAATGTTAACAGATAACATTACAAAGTCCTCAGAGTGGAACAATGAAGGAAACTCCTGTTTGCTTCCACAAAAAGACAAACACTAAGTGTTAAATGTAACAGAACAATTAAGTTGTGATTGCAGTTCAAGAAAATATTACATTTCACCCTGCACACTTGTCGTTCCTGTACAGCCCTTTACATCACACTGCGTTAGATTGTTCAGGTGGAGAAGCTCAGGAAAGCTGCAAAAATGAAAAAATGTGATGGAGCCACCTCAATATCCAAATGAAGAAGAGCAGAAGTTCTCACATTTGACAGATTTATTTGACTCAGACTGCAAATGAGAATGAACTGATGTTTTTTTTTTCATCACAAACCCTTTTTAGACTCTTTGATGACAAGTATATGCATACTTTTATTCTTATGCACGACAAGGGGAACAATAGTAAATACTTTTCCCCATGATTTGGATATTCAGATGTATCCTTGTATTTTTCCATTTTTGCAATCAGTGGATTTGGGATCTGACACTCCACTGAGTTTTCACGGTTGAAGCAGAATTTCTTGCTTTGTTTCTAGAAGCTCGGGAAGGTATTTTGCAAATATTGTGCAAACTGTGGCATGAAAGATATTTTTATTATTTTTATTTATTTTATGGTCTGTCTCTTGTTCTTGAGTAACATCATCACTGTTACACCTAAATTACCTGAGACACCATCATGCAGAATTCAAGCAAATGTACGAGAGTCCTGGAGTAAAACTTTCAATGTTGTCATGGCGACACAAGAAGCAGCTGCTAGATTATCAAGGTGCAAGAAGTGAATCATTATTTGAATTGTCCACTTACTTTTTGGACATTCATTCAGTAGGAATTCATCACCCCATCTACCAAGTCAACACCGCCCACCAGCATGTACTAGTATGTACGAGCATGTACAGTATGTACGAGCATGTACTAGTATGTACGAGCATGTACTAGTATGTACGAGCATGTACTAGTATACAACATGATCACATGATACTCTCATATTGTGCGTCTCTGTCAGACCGCTGCTGCAGATGACTCAGATTGTTCAGCATGAACAGATGATGTCATCAAACTTGGTTTGTTGTCAGATCACCTTTCTACGCCACCTTTCCATCATCTCTGATGATGCTGATGTTCGTCTTTAAGCAATTTCACAGATTTGCCACTAGGCAGCTTTTGGAGGGCCTTGATGATCCAATATAGCTTTACTGGATGTAACTAACATCTGATATTATTTAGAAACTTAGAATTGATGCACAAAACTACCCAGTCTGTCTAAAATATTCTACTTTCTTTTACTCTGCATATGTGGTAATATATTGTAAAGTTTGTCCCAAAGTCCTCATACGAGTACATGACATTTAACTTTGTTTTGTAAAGTACTTGTTATACATTTTTTTTAAATTTGCATACCACATGAAATTATAGGCATTACTTTCTTCAAATATACATATTTTAGCACAAACATCACTGTTATCTCTTAGATTTTTAACTGTTCTTCTGAAAAATGCATTTTTAGCTTTTCACCAATATGTGCGCCTTCTTGTGGCTTGACAGAGTCGTGCATTGTGATAAATGCAACCACGAGGTGGAAGCTAAAAGTGTCCACATTTAAGGACAACAGGTCTAAGTTATGTGGAATGAAGCATATGGTGGAGGGAAGTAAAAATGTAGTCCTCGTATGTGCACGCAGTTTTTCCAACCAATCACAGAACTAGCTGGGTTTAATTAGCTCTTCTCCGAGGTAGATGAGCTTGTTATTGAAAACAAATGTTCTAAATGTACTGGCAGATCCAAAAACATGGCAGGATTTGTACTTGAAAACTACTTTTACTTCTACTTTTGACACCTCTGCCTCTAATGGCCAACATACATTCACAACAGTGCTTGGAATATGAAGTCATTTGAAAGAAAACATCTTTTCTTTCAAAAATCCACCTTTACCACTCGTTGTCAGTAATTCTTACATACTGTACCTTTAATGTTTAGGTTTCTTTGTTGTTCAGCACTTTGTTCAGTGACGGCTGTTGTCAAGTGCTATAGAAATAAAGTTGGCTTGGCTAACCAGCTGACATGGAGATGGACGCATCGTCCGTATAATTCAAAGCCGCCAGGAGTGTCAAGCTTAAGGAGCCACCCGGGTGTCGGGGGAAGAAAAAAGAAAAAGCCAATGGAAATCCGTTTGCGCAGATTAAGAACTGTGCTCTTGGTTTATTAATCCGTGCACACAGATTAATAAAACTGAGCTCTAATCCTTGCTGCTACACAGATAATTATATTATGATTATTATCAGCTGCACTAAGCAGCAAAGTTAGGTCATTAGAGTAGTCACCCAAATAAAAAGGAACTATATCACGTTATATCATATTTTATTGCAAAAATGTTGATTATAAAAAGCCTATCATCACATAACCTCAAGAGTGTTATTGTGAAAACTGTCAAGGCTGTGAAATGTGGAGCTGGCTATGAACTAATAGCTCACATCTTTTTGGCGCGTTTTTGCAACATTGTGGGGACCATATTCCGGATTTTTACCATCACCGTGGGGACGTCTTGCCCTCGTGGGGACATTTTCCCCCCACGGGTAAAAATCCCGTTTTGAGGTGTGATTAGGTTTTAGAGATTAAGTTACAATTAGGTTTTGGTTAGGGTGAGGACAATGGTTAGGTTTAGGTAATCAGTTATGGGCATTAGATTTAGGGTAAGGGGCAAGGCAAGCACTTTGAATTGTTCTGTACATGAAATGTGCTATACAAATAAACTTGCCTTGCCTAGGAAATGCATTATGTAAATGGATATACCCCACAGGAATATAAAAACAAACGTGTGTGTGTGTGTCTGTTGTTGGCGCATGTGCGAACAGTAGAAAGGCACCATGGGAAATGGGGACATCAATAACCTGAATACAAAAAGTTAATTTATTATTTTGTTTCCTTCTCCATTATATGATCTGTATTGAGCTGAAAATACAAAAACAAAACTCTAATCTATTATTTTTTGGTAATGCAGTAAAACAAATAAACAAAATATTGACTCATTATTTCGTTTTTCGTTTACTAGATTGAATAGAATAATTGAATGGACGGATGATACACGGACCTAAAATCTAATATTTAGGTATCTATAGATTAGCCTGGTACACCAGCCTGACCAACGCCATGTATGAGATACACGGCAGGTCAGTCTGGGCTCCCTCCATCGGAGAATGATTCCACTCCGGTAAAAAACTGACCGGACCAATCACAGCGCAGCAGTAGAATTATTAACAGATGAACGTTAAACTCCTCCGACGTCTCCACCGCTGTTTTGCTCTGTTTTAGTGCGTAACTAACAGCTTCCGGGTCATAGTCACATGACGTGCGACACAAACGCTTTCTCATGTTAGTAGTTCAGCAATAAACAACGCTTACATGTAACAGAGTATTTAAAATAATAAAAACAAACATTCTATGTTAATATACACAAGAAAACTACATTAAATAGAGAGAAAATGTAAACGCTGACTTCCGGTGTTGCCATAGCAACGTAGCAACAGAGTGCTGAGCTACGCCAGCTACAGTCACTTCTGATTGGTTCTCTCCGGTTCACTGTCCTCCTGTTAGTCCCGCCTCTCGTCTCGCATTGGAAATCCGTCTCCAGCGGAGGAACCAGACTGACTTGCCGTGTATCTCATACATGGCGTTAGTCAGGCTGGTGTGCCAGGCTAATCTATAGAAGCCTGAATTTATTCCATGAATTATCAACCTATTGTTGTATGTGCACTTAATCATATATGTTTAAAGGGACTTGAGGCAAGATTAAGAAACGAAACTCGCGACTGGCGCTTCAGGTAACTGCAGCCATGAGCCAAGCCGTCACGGGAGCACAAACTGAAGCTATAATGTTGTTTACTACGCTTTTTCTTCGTAGTTCCACTTTTTAGTGTCTTTCAGTTGATCTGGATCGTTTGCTGACGGCAGAAGAATCCATAACTATCACTTACAGTGTTTGAATTTACTGCGACCGTCTTCTTCCTGGATCAAAACTGGATGTAGCGTCATTTGACGTCATGTCCGCAGGGCAGGGCGGGAAATTTGGACACCGAACTGCAGCACATTTTGCAGCACACAGCCTGTTCAAGGCAACAGAGAGAAACGTGGGTGGAAACGTTATTTTTGGTATTTAGCGCTTCATCACCCGTTAGTATTAAAAAAAAATGGACATGCATGTTTGTCTTTTTTTTAATTCCTGCTTCTAGTTCCTTTAAATGTTTTTGTGACAGTCTCATAACACATTTTAAAATAGATTCTTAATCATGTTGGATGATATCATGACATCATCATGTCTGCGGGTGGATTTGGTTTAGTTGCTGAAATTAAACTAAACTAAGCAAGAGATGTGTATATAACAGAAAAAGGTTCATATAGATTCAAAGACAAACTGATTGTCTCATTTGTTCACCTGTTTCATGAGTTTAGTCTTGTTTCCCACTGCAGCCAACACGACTGAAGAATTGTCTCTTTTTTTCTGTTTTAATGTCCATTTTTTTATAGGATGGTCGAAATAATGCCAGAGTTCAGATTAAACACTGCGCTGTCGGCTAATTAACACAGAGGATAAGCTTCCATATAACTCCTCTGTGATTGGTCATCCCGACGTGCCTATGTTGCATTCACTGAAGCTAGGAAATTACAAAGCTTCCTATTGATATCAAAGGGCGGATGAGTGACTGTGAACTTATGCCTTCTGTAGAGAAAAAACATTTGTGGCTTGAGCCGGGAATGTCCAAGCCAGGCGGCGCCATTCTCACCGGCTTTTCCTTGTTTTCATTTCTATTTATTTATTCAATCGTCTTTCTTTTTTTTCTTCATCTTCTTCTTCTTTTTTTTACCTTCTGTCACTTGCCGGGCTCCGTATTGATCCTCCAAACACTCATTTACTGACTATCCTAGCGAGTTTGACGAGAACAGACTTCATCAAATGGGGAAAGTTTATCGGGAAAACCGGAACTCGCGCTCCCTTCTGTCGGTGTTACCTTGACAACGGTACCTGCGTGCAGACGGGACTGTGTCGGATTGGAGGTGAGACTGAAGATTGCGACACGCGCTGGGGGAGGATCGAGAGGCAGGCTGAGGGGTGAAAGCGCGACGCTGGCGGCGGAAACTTCACTGAGACTTTCCTCAGAGAGGAAGTGGAGCGCGAGCGCAGTCCGCAGGTGTCCCCTCTCTGCGTGGTCGCGAGACTCAAGTTTATCAAAGCGGGCTGAAAAGTTGTCCTCGGTCAAGATGTCCCAACTTCGACCCCGGTTGTGCGCGCTGGAGAAGGGAGCCGGCGGCTACGGGTTCCACCTGCACGGAGACAAGGGCAGGACCGGGCAGTTCATACGGCTCGTGGAGCCCGACACTCCCGCCTCTGCGGCCGGGCTGCTGGCGGGGGACCGACTCATGTTCGTGAACGGGGAGAATGTGGAGGGGGAGAGCCATCAGCAGGTGGTGACCCGGATACGGGCGACCACCGGGGCTTTGGAGCTGATCGTGGTGGACGCGGACACGGCGGAGCTCCTGCACAAGTACAACCTGCAGTGCCGGAAGGAGTTCGTGGTGGAGGGGATCCCCGTGCCCGGCGGGGACAGCGACTCGGACAGCGGGGACAATCACGGCGGCAACGGCACACCGAGGGAGTCCACTCCTGTCCCGCGAGAGAACGGGGACACCTCCTCCGAGAGGTCGGGGAGGTTGAGTATCAGCTCCAGCACCAAGGTACCGTAGAGCAAGGCAGCTCCCTCTGTCCCACTCAGGACAGCCATGCAAGATTATTGTTATTATTAATAATAATAATAACAATAATAATAATAATGTTATATTTTAACTTATATTATATTTAGGTATCAGACATCGGCCACACTACCGATATTAAACCAATTAACCCGCTGTTTCTTAAGTTTAAAAAATCCCAAAACAACTTCTTATTCTTCAAAAACTTGTGTTTTACAGACTTTAAACTTAAAAATACTAGGGGTGGGAATGATATGCCAATATTTTTAAACTGATAACTAGGGATGTATATGTTATGATTTTATCGATACCGATACCAATATCGATACTCCTTATCGATACCGGTATTCATCGATTCTCTTATTGATACTATAACATAATTTAGAGTAAATAATAAAGACATTACAAGATGTTACAAGATCCAGTGGTGGAGAAGATTTGTTCAGATGATGTTGAAGAAGCCTGGACATAAAAGTAGGTGAAGGACAGCTGGGAGAATAAGGGAATTGTGTCTGTCTTAGTCCATCATTGTGATTATTTGACTGCGTAATGATAACTTGATGGTTAGGTAGATGTACAAAAAGTATCAATAAGAGTATCGTTAGTCCAGAATCTTAACGGTACCCTGGTATCGTTAAGATTAGGAACCGGTACCAAACGATACCGGTACTCGGTATACATCCCTACTGATAACCAATAACCACTACTGATAACTGATAACCAATGTTGATAACGATATTCAAGCTGAAAAAAAAACAAGCAGTCATTGCAAATAGCAGTTTTGTTATCCATTTCCGACACTTTAAAATAGGGGTAGGAATAAAATATCAATGTACATATGCAGAAATCAATCAGATATTTAGAAACGCAGCATCGATCTATTTTACTTACATAATCACGTGAGATTTCATCGTTCTGTCACAAAAACTTACGATATTTCATGAATTCCCGTGAGATTTCGTAATAGAATGATTAAATATAGTGAGATTTTGTTAGTAAAATAGATCAATTCGATACAGCTTTTTAAAAATGTCAATATGATATCAACATATGAAAATATCGCAATATTTCAGTGTATCGATTTTTTCCCCCGCAATTTTAAATGTCTTTAGTCTTTAGAAGTTTTAAAATCTGTAAAAAAGAAGTTTTTGTTTTTTTTATACTTTAGAAACTGGGCTGATTTGGGGGTGGTCGATGTTTGATACTCAGTTTTAAGGCCGATATAGGCTGATATCTATAGGGGGCCAATTATATTGTGCATCCCTAGTCATATGGTGTAAATCAGCATGTTTTATCCTCCGTCAGCAACATTATTAACTCGTCACATTCTCCATGAAGCAGCACAGATCGCTTCTATCTGACCCCAGCTTGGCCTGATGCAAAGGTTACGTGGAGGTCGATCCTCTGTAAGCGCAGGAGCAGACAGAGGTGGGATCGAGAGAGGAAACATGCCAGGCCTCTCATCACTCCTCTTCAGCGTCGTCTTTGTCATGTTAACGTCGGCTTGTCGCTCTGCTTCCTCGTCAGGTTTGGCTTGTCGGACGAGACATTTGTCACACCTGCAAGCACATTAGTCATAATCAGCATCCGCTCTCTTCAGCTGTCTGAAAGCAGTTTGGGAGAACAGAACTCAGATAATGGCGTAGAATTAGCCTTCAAAACGTTTTTTGATAAAGGCGTGTCGCAGATTTAATGCCGTCCCTCAGCTTTCTTTTTAGATTAGCTGTGATACAAACTGTTTTTCAGCTGTTTGTGTTTCAGTGGTTCTCTGTGATGTTGTGTGTTTTGTGGTGATATTGAAATATTTTATAAGGTTAATCTTTGAAAGGGGAAACAACATAACTGTGGCTCTGTAGGCTGCTTTAGCCAGAGCAAAGTCTGGTCTCTGATTTAATGGTTGTGTAACAGAAATGCAAAATAGCCTCGTTGTGGATGTTTACCTGAGTAAACATGAGATCTCTGAATAGAAGTTAGTTGTTTAGGATGGAAAACAATCATCTAATAGTAGATCTTTATTTGGAGCTTTATCCACAAAGACAACAAACATCAGAGACATTTGTATCTTTTGTTTCTTTGGTGTCTAACATAGGAATGCACAATAGAATCAGCCTATAATGGCCTTAAAACTGAGTATCGGATATCGGCCACCCCACCGATATTTAACCAATTTACCTGCTGTATCTAAATTTAAATGGCAGAAGAAGAAGAAAGTCTGTATAAACTTTTTACAGACTTTAAAACTTCTAAAGACTAGGGGTGGGAAAAATGTCAATACACAGAAATATTGCGATATTTTCATATGCTGATATCGGAAATTCACAAAATATTGTGAGATTTTATAACAGAACAATAAAATCTTGCGAGATTTTTTTAAATAAAATAGATCAATCCCACGTTTTTAAATATCCGTTTGATTTTGGCATATGAAAATATCGTGATATTTCAGTGTATTGATATTTTTTCCCCATCCCTATTTTTTTAAAGTGTCAGAAACGGATAACAAAACTGCTATTTGAAATGACTGCTTATTTTTTTCAGCTTTAATATCGGTATTGATGTTGGTCATCGGCAGGGCTTGACATTAACTTTTTTGCTCACCAGCCACTTTGGCCAGTGGTTTTCCAAAGTTACTAGCCACTCAACATTTTCACTAGCCACAATTTTGTTGTCGAGAAAAGATGTTTCATAGGATTAAAGCCGACTATGGCCTGCTAAAGTTTACTTAAACTGGATTTACAAACTTTGTAAACATAAATGACTCTTGTACACTTTCATATGAAGGATACATAAAATGTTTAACACTCCAGGTCATTATCAATCATTCAGCTCTGATAGGGTTCTGTGTAAAGCTCCTTTTATATGAAAATATGCAGCGTACTGTACAAAGTAATAAAAAAATGTGGTTTCTTTTTGCATTTTAAAGATGGTGCAGGGGAGGAAAAGATTAATTTAAAAGATAAAAACTGAACTGGGAAAAATCTGAAAGGAATCCCTGTTTCAGTATTTATTTACTGTAGTAGACTAAATAGGCAACTACAGAGAAGAAAAAATGAAAAAACAAAAGAGGCCGCTAAATCATTTCACCCCCACAGCCTTCATCCTACAGCCGCTGTCTGGTTAATAATAATATTGATAATAATAATGGATTAGATATATATTGTGCTTTTACTGCTGGACACTCAAAGTGCTCACATTGGATCCATCATGTGCTTGGGCGGATCTCCGCCAGCCAGCATCAATCATTCTGGTCATGGCTCAGCCTCGTCACACAGGTAGACCACGTCTTCCGGTGAAGAAAACCTGCTGAAAATCCTTTAATCCTCGTTAGTAATGATGTCTCCCATTAGTGCTCGAGTTCGACACGTTAAATCTTCATCATCACTGCCCACAACCAGCGTTAGAACAGCTGCTGTATGAGGGATCTGGATTTGACACATTGGGGAGAAAACTAAAAACAGAAAAGATGCTGCTTCACGGTCTGACTCTGAGCCACATTCAGACAACTTGTGCTTTCTCATGTTGAACATGAACTAAGCGCTGCAGGTAGAACTGTGAAGATCGGACGTGCAGAAGGAAAGTTAGGAGTCCCCTTTGGAAAGCCGATCTCAGCTAGCAGCAGCGCCGCTTCACAACTGCGCTCCCCACAGGAAACGCCTCTAGTGACATCGGCCACAAATGGACCAATGAGCAAACACTGTGCACAGGCAGTGCTCATGGGAGTTGTAGTCTTTTAGTCTAACATTTAAGTTCATTCATTATTTCAGATGCCGTTTTGAGAAAACTACAATTAAAATGTAAATAGAATTCAACTCAAAGTGGCTAGTTGGAGTGGCCGTGTTACCCGCCACTGCTGAAATTCACCCGCATTTTGCGGGTTGGCGGGTGTTAATGTCAAGTCCTGGTCATCGGCCACATGAGTTTTATAATATTGGCATATCCGATTTTGGCCAAAATTCCAATATCGTGCATCCCCATTTATTAATAAAGGGATGGACATGTCATTATCGGTATTCATTAGCTCCTGAGTTGACCCTTTCTTTTTCCTTCCTTTCGGCTTCTGTAGTCTTGCGTCAGAATTAGGTGATTAGGAGGAATTTGCAGAGGAAAGTGTGCAGTCCTGTTCTTGTTGGCATGGTTACGCCCCCACCCCCATCACCTCTGGTGAGTTGGCTGCATGGATGCTGCAGACCTTCCTGCTGTACTCCAGCCTGATGGAAAGCTTGGCAGATGCTGAGTGATGGTGCGATGCTGCCCGCCGATACCAGCCCCCCAGTGGGAAGCAGAGGAGTGGGCTGCCCAGCAGAAACGTGAAACCACCGAACAATGTCTCCTTTCACGTGACTGCATTCGATTAGACGTTGTGTTGCAGCCCAGAATTCATCGCTACACTTTTCTTCTTTTTAAACCTGCAAGCTTCTTTTTCATCATGTTTGGTACCCATCCCGGCCTCCGGCGGCTGACTCCTTTACCACGCTGAGGTCCGTCACCATAGCGATCCCCAGCAGCAGAAAGAAGCTTTGTCCGCAGTGTTTGCCTGTGGAGAAAGGCTTCTGGGCCTGAAAGGAAAAGAGAGAAGGCTCTCACGCTTCAACAAGGAGGCCATGATGGCGCTGAAATACATACAGACTTAACACACACTGTAATAAAGCCGAAGCGAGGTTGCTCAGAGATTAAACGCCATTCTGCTCTGAAATGTCACACAGATGATCACAGTATCGAGGAGTTTCTGCTCTGAGAAGCAAAAGTACTAAAGCAACACTCTAGACAACATCAAGATGAGTGAAGGAATGGATTTAAGTAGGGATGCACGATATTTGAATTTAGGCCCACATCTGGTATGCCGATATTTTTATTTTTTTAAACTCGTGGCCTAAAACTGATATCGATACCGATATTAAAGCTGAAAAATATTTTTTTTCAATATTCATTCCTTGCGCAAAATGAGAAAAATACCTCAACTTGTGTTATGTAGAACAAGTCAAACTTAATAACAGTTTTTCCAAACAAAACTAACAGGATATGTGCGTTATATCCTAGAACCACCTGGATTTTATTCTCCCTGAGAAAAAAAAATCCCCAAAAGGATATTTGGTATGGGTGGGAAAAAATAGTGATACGCTGAAGTATTACAATATTTTCATATGCTGATGTCATATTGATATTTAAAAACGTGGTATCAATCTATTTTACTAACGAAATCTCGTGAGATTTTGGCATTCTGTTACGAAATTTCGTGGGTTTTCGTGAAATCTTGTGAGATTTCATAAGACAACGATGAAATCTAGCAAGATTTGGTTGGTAAAATAATCAATAATCGCATTTTCAAATATCAATATGAAATCTGGATATGAAAATGTCGTGATATTTCATTGTAACGATATTTTTTCCCAGCCTGATGTTTGGTTATTTACAGAAATGACCGTGTATAATCACACAGAACACCCTGAAAGAAACTGTTTTTAGAAATTTAAAAGTCTGTAAAAAAGAAGTTTTTGAAGAAGAAGAAGAAGTTTTTGGTTTTTTTAGACTTCAGAAACAGTGACCTGAACGGTTATAATATCAGTGGGGTGGCCGATGTCCGATATATCGTGCACCCCTAATGGCAAAGCGGTGGTCAGTGTTGCTGTAGAAGTTTTAAACCCATTTGCTCAAAAAGCCAGACCTGAATTCATCCATGTGAGTCAGACATGTTGGAGTGACTCATTCTGGTATGTCAGCTAGGGGAGGAGGGGAGGCGGAAGGGGGAGGCTGTTTGCTTGATAGCGTGCTCTAGTTAGAGAATATGAATTATATAGAATAAGCTGCTGTCTGACTCAACCATTTTTGAACAGAGACACAAAGAGACACATGAACAGGGACTGCAATACTCAATACAATCTGAATCCATACTTCGTTAAAAACACTTCTCAAAAAGAGGTCCATAGCCTCTACAAAAGATTATAAAAGAGGGATGTATGATATAATCTGCCCCCTATCGGTATCGACCTATATCGGCCTTAAAACTGAGTATCAGAAATCGGCCACCCCACCGATAATTAACCGATACTTAACCGATCAGCCAGCTGTTTCTAAAGTCTAAAAAAGAAAAAAAAACTTCTTCAAAAACTTATTTTTTATAGACTTTAAAACTTCTCAAGACAAAGACATTTAAAAACGTGGTGTCTATCTATTTTACTTACAAAATCTCACGATATTTCATCATCCTGTTACAATGTCTCTCTAGAATTCACAAAATATTGTGAGATTTTGTAAAAGAACGATAAAATCTCGCAAGATTTTGTAAGTAAAATAGATCGATGCCACGTTTCCAAATATCTGTTTGAATTCGGCAAATGAAAATATTGTGAGATTTCAGTGTACTGATATTTTTCCCACCCCTATTTTTTAAAGTGTTGGAAATGGATAACAAAACTGCTATTTGCAATGACTGCTTGGTTTTTTAAGCTTTAATATCAGTATCGATATCTGTTATCGACCACGAGTTTTAAAATAACGGATATCAGCCGAAATTCCAATATCATGCAACCCTGGGAAAAAAAAAAAAAGTCACAACTAAATGCAACATTCATAAACAAATTAGAAATAAAATAAAACAATTACACTTAATTGAACAGATGTGTGGGCGATGTAGCCTCAAATCTATATATGGTATAATCTGAAGTATGTGCGGTAACAATATTGCGATATATTATTTTCTCCTGTATAAACTAGGGATGTAACGATTACGCGTAAAATGGTTAACCGTGATAAAATTCACAACGATTAGTAGTACCATTTCAAATTTTGATTATTGTTAAAACAGTGGCTGATTAATGCACTTTGAAAAACTCCCAATGATGCTGCTCATTGGCTGGAAAAGCGGCAGCAGTCGCAGTTTGCAGTGTTTAATTAATGAAAACATGGTGGAAGGCAACGAAGGCACCCACATAGACAGTTCTCTCGAGATTTTTTTCCCCTTTTAAAAAGGACAAAGCAGACATTTAGACCCATGTTGGACATTTTTAAAGTTGCTGAGGGGTATTTCTATAATACCGTGATAGAAATCATAACCATGATCATTTTGGTCAGAATAACCGTGATATGAAGTTTTCATATTGTTACATCCCTATACAGTCATCCTCAAAATTATTTCTACCCTCCAATTAAAGTAGGAAAAAAATCAGCTGTCAGTGAAATTAGTTGAAATTGACAAAAGTAATAATGAATAAAAAAATCTATGAAAATCGTGGCACTGATTTTGAGCGGTGGTTTGAAAGAAACCTTATAAAACCAAAACGCAAAAAATAAAACAAGTAAACAAGCATGATGGGGCACCAAAGCTGAAATTTTGTTGCAACACTTTGAGACAATCACTGCAATCAGGTGTTTTCTGTAACATCCAATAAGACGTCTGCACCCGTTGACAGGTATGTTGGTCCACTGTTCATGAGAAAGGTACTCTAATGTGTCTGTGACAGATTTGTTTGTTTTTTAAATTATTATTTCCAACCAAAATTCAAAGCAATATTTTTATTTCACAAAATCATATTTTTGTGATTTTTTGTTTATTATTAGTTTCTTTAGTTTCCTGTTATTTGAAGGAAATAACAGTTTAACAGGAATAACAATTTAATCCTACGATTAAAATGTGAATTCAATCGTAGGTTATGAATATTTTTGATAATTTTGCATCCAAATTTATAGATTAAATTCCGTATTACAGCAGCACAGGTAAGGACGCTCCTTCTAAATTGAAGAGTAGAAGTTCTGCCTAAACTGAGGTTGCTCATTTTTGACGTGCATGTTTCAGTCCTGTTAGTTTATGGCATAATGTTAAATGTGTAAATAATCAGTCAGGATTGAGGATTTTAATCTGCATTTTCGCAGCTGCTAACTATTTTAATCATATTTTATGGTGTTTTTAGACTTTATTGGACAGCAGGATTCTTATGAAGGAAACTTTGACACGTAACGAGCCGAGCTGTCCAGATTGGACTTTAACATAATTAACCTGTGAGGTGACTGAGTATCCATAATAATGCTTACTTTAATAGGTAGTGAAGATACCAGTACTAAATCATCATGAAAATAACAGATATCAACTAAAAATAAACTGGTATCAGCTGTTTGTGTTGCTATCATAGATCCATGTAATAAAAGTCCTTCATTCCTTTAGGACTCAAAGTTCTCATTTAACTGTACGTAGTTACAGAGGAACTTTGATCCTGCAGCATATCTCATCATTTTGCAGCATTTCACAATATCTCTTATCACTTGTATAGCCCTGAGACAGAACAATTAATCTGGTGCTTTAATTCATGAGTCAGGGTTGCCATAAATCTGAATTAGTGATTCACAATATTGGAATTTTGGCCGATATCTGATATTTTAAAACTCATGTGGCCAATAACCGACATCAATACCAATATCAAAGCTGAAAAAAATAAGCAGTCATTTCAAATAGCAGTTTTGTTATCCGTTTCCGACTCTCTGAAAAATAAGGGTGGGAAAAAATCTATACACTGAAATGTCGCAATATTTTCATATTCTGATATCAAATCGATACTTAAAAACGCGGTTTCGATCTATTTTGCTTGCAATATCTAACGATATTTCATAAATTGTCACGAGATTTCATAACAGAATAATGAAATACCACGGGATTTCGTTAGTGAAATAGATGGATACTGCGTTTCTAAATGTCAATATGATATCAGCGTATGAGTATATCGCAAACTTTTTGTAAATTCTGGCGAGATTTCATAACTGAACGATTAAATATTGCAAGATTTCATTTGAAAAATAGACAGATATTGCATTTTTAAAGGTCAATGTGATATCAGCATATGAAAATATCGAAATTTTTTGTGAATTCTCACGAGATTTCATTACAGAATCGATTCAGATTTCAAAAATCGATTCAATTCCGATTCTTATGGTTTTGAATCGATTATTTTTGATCTGTCCAATCCGATCTCGATTTGTTCTCGATTCGATCTTAATTTGGTTTGCTGGTATTGAAAACTTCTTTAGCTTTTAGACCGAATTCCATAACTCTGTAGTTATGCAACATATTAATGCTAGTATTATATAAATATTCAACAACGAATGAATGAAATAATGTAGTTAATGGTGGCTGTAAGGAGCAAACCCTCTCCCTTCATGTTGTCACAGATACAGTCATCCACAAAATTATTCACACCCTCCAATTAACAAAAGACTAAATTCACAATAGTAATTCAAATAACAGGAAACAAATAATAAACATTCACAAAATTGTGATTCAAGCAAATACACAGGAAGTCAGCATTTAAAAGTTAAAACGACAAGTGATTAACCCGCTAGCTCGATGCTAACTTTTAATGGAAAATGCCATTGACATGCTAACAGAATTAGCATCTACATCGTAACTTCAAAGATAACATACAAAATAGAGCCCGACCGATATGGGATTTTTGAGGCCGATTCCGATACCGATATTGGGGGCTTTAAAAAACCCGATATCCAATATATTGGCCGATATCCGATGTCAGCCGATATATATCAGCCAGGATATTAAAAAATGAACATGGACATACATACTGTCTAACTGTAGTCCAACTTAAATTCTTATAATGACCAAAATATGATTCAACACTAAGAACCAGATCATCCAGAATCTGTGATGATGTTTTAGGTGGTGACACAGATTTGTTGTGTTTTCTGCCTTACTGGTGCTGCAGCCCAGGTTAACGTTCACACCGCAGATGTTGCATCCAACACCTGTTAAATCTTTGTGAAGTGGCTCCACCTTACTCTTCTCCTCTGCCTGGGAATGAATATATATACATTTAGTGTATTTTAGTAATTAGATTTGAATACTATAGATGACCATTTCAAAATGAAAACAAGTTGCTGCAAACAGCTTACAGTGATAACACACAGACTAATGGAAGGTGTTTTTAAATGATATATTTTTAAAGACTCATTCACTAAAACACCTTAGAAATGTAAATTTGTCATCTTTAAGCTTCAAAAAGTTCCATCTTCCACTTAACACAAGGGACTAAACTAGATTTAAGAGCAATGTTGCAGCTTTTAAATCTAAACAGAATTACAAATAAATACATTAGTTGGAGCTTTTTAATTAGTTTAACAAAAAAATTAAACTTCTGAATGTACCAGTCCCAGTAAAACCTGCATGGCATGAAGTGTAGAGGGACACAATATAATAATTTTATATTAGATAACAGGAGATGGAAGTTAACAGTTGCATTTATCTCGTTTGTGTCACAAAGAGGCGACTTACACAGTGTTTCCTGCTGTATAACAGTCTGACATTAGCTAATAGCAGAGATGGAGTTAGCAGCTGCACCTTTGTTTATTTCACAAAGAGGCAACTTGCACTGTTAAAATGCTAATATTGTCGCTAAAACTAGCGCATTTAACACTCGCCTGCTCTCCTTAATGCGCTCTAACAGCGTGTTTCCACGAGGACGTTTGTTGTCACGGAGCACTAAAGTGTAGTTTTATGTAGTTTTAGAAAGTCCCAGCTTACCAGGAGGAAACTAAACGTCTGCATCAGTCTGCTGTCCTCTGCCTGTGTAGCGCATGTGTGTGCGAGGGGGAGTAGGGAGGGGGTGCAGAGAAAGCGCTGCTCTCTGTAAGGGGAGGGGGAGGAGGCAAGGAGCAGCACGAGCAGCTTTCAGGAAGGGAGGGGGAGAGCAGAAGCACGCAGCAGAAGTTTCTATTGCCGTTTGAAGCAAAACTAGAATTTTCATACCGGCCACATTTTGGCCGATACCGATTAATGAGCCAGACGCCAAAATCGGCCCGATATATCGGCCGGCCGATATATCGGTCGGGCTCTAATACAAAATAGCAAGTATCAATTTCTCCTTGATCATGAACGTCAACTGCATTTATTAAAGTACTTACAGGCAGATGTTTCCTCTGCTCTGTTTAAACTGAATTTTTAGAAACTACTTGTACCAGCCCCACTTAGTCTTCTTTTGGCACTGCACTAGCTTTAGTAGGCATACACTCTGACCAGCTCACTATCTCTCCCCCCTGGGGGGGGGGGGGGGGGGGGTGTTTGCCACTGCACTTAACTGGAGGCAGTACATTAAATGGTCATTTTAAAGAAAGAAAAGAAAATCGATCTTTGGAAATTAATATGAGAATCGATTCAGAATTGGAAAATGGGGGATTATCACGCTTCCGTGTTCCGAACTTCCGGTTTGAAACACTTAGACGGCCCACTTCTGGCCCAGTTCAATGTCCCTGCTTTACTTCGTAGATAACGTGAATAAACGCCAACCCTACTGAAATTTTCACGGATTCCAGACTGAAGTGATACTAAGGAAGAAGTGGATCAAAGCGATTCTCCAGAGTGAAGGGCCGAACTTTATAATAAAACAACGTAGCATGTTTGTTTGTAGCCGGTGGGGCACAACACCGGCATGCTAGCATTAGCCAGCTAGCGTTTACCGACGTGCTTAACTTTTTGCGTCTTAAAACACACAAACATCTGAAAATCGGGTCTTGTTTGTGGCCGGCAGACTGCGCAGTCGTGTTAGCAGGTTAGCATTAGCCAGCTCGATGACGTGCCTAACTTTGTGCAGCTGAAAACACACAAGCATCTGAAAACGTCTCCTTTCTTGGCAGTCCCCAGTTGTTCCACTGGAAACGGGGAGGTACAGACCCGATTTTCAGATGTTTGTGTGTTTTAAGACGCACAATGTTAAGCACGTCAGTAAACACTAGCTGGCTAATGCTAGCATGCTGTGAAGTGCCGGTGTTGTGCCCCACCGGCGACAAACAAACGTGTGTTTTATTATAAAGTTCGGCCCTTCACCGCGGCGAATCGATCGCTTTGATCCACTTCTTCCTTAGTATCACTTCAGTCTGGAATGAAAACTTGAGTATGTTTGGAGTTTATCCGATTTAAACAGTATAACCGAGCAGGAACGGCTGTCGTTATAATGGCCCGGAAGAGGAAGTGTCCAAATACCGGGAAGTTCCGGTAAGCGTGATAATCCCGTATTGATTTTTTTTAACACTGTCCTAAACGGGACTATGAAATATTGCAAGATTTCATAAGTAAAATAGATCAGTACTGCATTTTTAAATGTCAATATGATATCAGCACATGAAAATATCACGATATTTCAGTAAATTTATGTCTACGAACAGTTTACACACAAGTTCGCACTGCTCACATTTTATGAATGAGACCCACTGACCCTGGAAGATCTACTGCACATCTCCTTCCAATAACACGCTACTACATGCTAATAACGTGATTAACTGTTGTAACAGCTGAAAAAAGTCCGGGGGACATGTCCCACACCTTCCCCACGTAGGTTACGCCCATGAATATGCACAGTATACAGGGGCATGAAAATAGATAGTTAAAACAGAGTTTCTACTTCTTACTGAATTGATATTGAAGCATTTAAAGGGGGAGTTCAGCATTTTTGACACGGGGCCTCATTTTCAAGTGAACTAGAATGCTACTTATCACTGAAGACATTTTCAATATATGTAATTCATTCTAGTTCCAGTGGGTCACCAGTGCTACTGCTACTGCTAATGCTATTGATAAAGTCAATAGAAATCTGCTAGCTTGTCATTAATAACAATCTCATCCACTCCACAGAGCATTCGAGGCAAATTATTTATAACTTATGACTATTTGTGTAAATGCCCTGTTAATAAATTATGTTACAAATAAAACTAACCTTGCATTTCGTTGCATTTTGATTGTTGCTGCTGAGACACTTCACAAAGTTTTACTGCCTGTATTTGGCACCAGAGTGATGTCTTCTGCTGCTACTGTACATGCATGAAGGAATTTGATTACACAAATATAAAGTCTAAGACATGGCCACGTCTGAAAGGCATGAGGATATGTTGGATTTTGAAGATGATTTCGAACTTTTTTCATCAAACTGTCACCATGTCTCTATGAACCGCAATACACTGGCAAAGGTAGTAAGCTGGTAAGAAACTAGTTCCTCAATATGTAATGCCAAATTTGTCATACAAGGCTAGTTTTACTTGTTTAACACATGAGTTTACTAGTTTAACACGGCATTTACACAGGTAGGCTTGCTGATTTGCCTCGGGTCTTCTGTGAAGTGGATAAGATTGGTTTTAATGACAGGCTAGCGGATTCCTATTGACTAGCGTTAGCATTAGCAGCCTCCTGGAACTAGAATAACGATGAAATATGTTGAAACTGTCTTCAGTGATAAGTAGTATCGGGGCCCACTTGTAAATGAGGCCCTATGTAAAAAATTCTGAACTTCCCCTTTAAATCAATATTGAATCAAACTGATATGTAGTCGAATCACAACCCAAAGAATTGAAATCAAATTGAATCATGAGGTTCTTAAAGGCAGGGTAGGGGATCCTGGAGAAACGGTTTGAGCAAGCTGCATTTTAAAAAAATCACATGATGGTAGCAGCCTATCAGATTGTAGCTTCTGTATCACATGGTGGTAGCAGCCTATCAGAGATGTCATGATGATGCTGCTACTGTTAGTGATGGTGATGTTTTGGTATTTTCCAGTACTTTAATCCGGGTTATTGGACGTTACGTTTTGGTAAATTTATATTTCATTATATAATATTACATTTTATATTTGAAAATTATCCACTGAATAAATGCAAATAATCCTAACCTGTACATAAGTTATTTGGTATTTTAGAAACGTTTTTAATCTTATTTTTGCTTAATGTACTTAATCAGTACAACTTATTGTTTTAAAAGCATTTCTTTCCATTACTTCTGTTCTCAAGTTAAAGTTGTCCTCAAAATTATTCATACTGTTCTATTAAAGAAAAGGCTAAACAGTTATTCAAATAGCAAGAAACTTAAAAAAAAAAGGTTGAAATAAATAAAAATATACAAAATTATAATTTAGTGAAATAAAATATTGCTTTTGAATTTTTGTTGAAAAGAATGATTTTTAAAAAACAAACAAAACTGTCCCAGACAAATGAACATTGGACCAAAACACCTGTCAACAGGTGAAGACGTCTGATTGGACGTAACAGAAAACACCTGATTGCAGTGATTGCCTCAAAGTGTTGCTCAACAAAATTTTATTTCAGGAGCCCCGTTATACTTGCTCAATGTTTTGTTTTTTTGTTTTTAATGTTTCTGTTGAACCACAATTAAAAATCAATGTCAGAATTTTCATGATTTTTTAATTTATTGTTGCTTTGTTCAATTTCACCTCATTCCACTGACAGGTGATTTTTAGCCTCATTTGACAGGAGGGTATGAATAATAATTAAAAAAAAACAATAAATGATTAGTCCATTATGAAATTTGTCACAGACTAATTTAATATAATCCACTAATCGTGAGTAATCGGCAAATCGTGGCAGCCCTGCCGCTAATCAGAACATTTGTAGCGACATTCACACGTGCCTTTGAGGCGTAACAGCGTTACTGTGTCAGTTACAGTACATGACACAGATCTTGTATGGAGTGCAGATGCTTGTGTTGTGTGTATGTTCCGGCATCATGACTCCGATAGTCTGACCAGGGAGCAGTTTTCCATCCGATGACTCTTTACAAAGGCTGCTGTCCAAAACAAATACCATAAAAGTGCTGCTGGCGTCATCTGACTGAACTCCTCTGCTGCCTTAAACAAACACACACACAGATACAAAACACACTCCAACCTCATCTACATAAAGGACTTTATACAAAGTTTACTACGTCTGCTTTGCACTTTGCTTTTTATTCCTTGTTATCATGTATTGTTGGAGGTTGTCAGTGACCTGCCAAGGGACAGCAGGTGTAAAGTAGCAGTAATGCTAACTCTGCACAGTATGTCCCTCTCTTAAGATTAACATCCTTCACCAGTCGTTATTCTTAGCTTACATGAACACCTGTACCGAGTTGTTGGAGCTGATTAAGCTTTAAAGAGATGCAGCAACAGTTTTATTCTCTTTTTTTCCTCCAGCACCGTTTGAATGCGTAGCTTAGCCGTCCAGAGAGAGCCTGTAGGTCCATCAGAATTTAATCAGGGTATTTGGCAGGACAGGGATTATAATTACAACTGTTGCAGTTAATTAGGAAAGTATCTTTGAAGTCCTCCCCCTTAAACTCTGAATGCATTGATGGTTCGCTGCATACGGGCCTCTGTCCTCCGGCTTTGGCCTCAGCTGGCTTTCAGCTCAAATTAGTCGGCAGCATGATCAAACTGAGACGCCTGTTTACTCACAGACGTAAATATGTGGGAAATGCACATGCCATGTGAGAATGGTAGGTCTCTTTGTCCTCAGTTAAACATGTCCTAATTTCCCCTTAATACGTTTGCTCAGAAGAATTTTATGGAAGTTAAACTTGTCAGCATTAATGATTTGGGTTCATACCAAGTAGGACCCTTTAACTTCTAACCTGGACGTCAACGTTGGGACAGAAATAAGTTGTTGGTGTCATGATCAGCAAATTCATGCTAATTAAACAGTTTTTTCTTCCTTTGCATTTTCTCGTCTCCTCTTTTGGATGACTTTTCTAAATCCTTGATGAGAAACCTTTACTGTATTATCATGGCACAGATGTACGACAGAAATCGCTCTCAGCTTCTTCTGGTGGGAAGAAAGTGTGAAATAAGACAGTAAAACATGTCAAACCAAAGAATAAAACTGGTATAAAAAAACAAAACAGTTTTTCTAGATAAGAGGGTTTCTGGACATTTTTAAGGATGCTCAATAACCTTTTTAAAAAAAATGATACCAATTACCCATAAATTTTGGCTCCTAAAGGCCGATACCGATAACACACATAATTACCTAATCATGACATCAATACGATTAAAACCAAAAAGACTTTTAACTCTTTAAATGAAGAAATATTAATTTTTTCCAGTGAAAAACTGTGAGCAAGCCTCTTAAACATTTTCTTGAAGATATCAAAACTGTTTCATACCTCAAATGCACATCAACTGCATATGAGATATTGATTTGCAGCTGATGGGGATGCACGATATTGGAATTTTGGCCAATACCCAACATGCCGATATTTTAAAATTCATGTGGCCGATAACCAATATCGATACCGATATTGAAGCTGAAAAAAAAAATAAGCAGACATTGCAAATAGCAGTTTTGTTATCCGTTTCCGACACTTTGGAAAATAGGGGTGGGAAAATATATAAATACACTGAAATATTGCAATATTTTCATTTGCCAATATCAAATCGATATTTAAAAACATGGTATGGATCTATCTTACAAAATCTTGTAAGATTTCATCATTCTGTTACAAAATCTCACAATATTTCATGTGTTCTCAGGAGGTTTCATAACAATGAAATTTTGTTAGTAAATTTAATTTTGTTTTAAATGTCATATTGACATTTAAAACTGTGGTTTTAAATGTCAATATGATATCAGCATATGAAAATATCGTGAATTTTTTATGAATTCTCATAAGATTTTGTTAAATAATGAAATATCTTGAGATTTCATTAGTAAAATAGATCGATACTGCGTTCTACATGTCAATATATCGGCATAAGAAAATATTGTGATATTTTAGTGTATCAATATTTTTTCCCACCCCTGTTTTTTTTTTTTTTTTTAAGTTTTAAAGTCTGTAAAAAAGAAGTTTTTAGACTTTAGAAACAGCGGGCTGATCAGTTAAATGTTTGTGAGGTGGCCAATGATGGATACTCAGTTTTAAGGCCGATAATAGGCCTATACCGATAGGGGGCTGATTATATTGTGCATCCCTCTCTTGCACCCCTAGGACCTTTTTTATTCTGACTTTGCAGATAAAATGAGCTTTGGGTGTTTTTTTGTTACTCGCCGTCCAGTCGGTCGTCATTCATAGCCACGCCGCCTGACCTATCAGTATCACTGGTTGACTGTTGTCACCTGTTGCCATCTCTGTCAACGGAGAGTGGTGGTGATGTTATTTTCACTTGCAGCAAATAAGTGAAACAAACTGCCAGTAGAGACTAATGCAGGCACTCAAATCCAGGTTAAAACCTTTCTCTCCTCGTGTCCCTGCAGGAAATCTGCTCTGCCTCTGAAAATATCTGTATATGACAAGTACCATATTTGTCATATGCATTCACAAAATTTTCACAATATTTTCAAATCCTGATATCATATTGACATTTAAAAATGGGGTATCTATTTTTTTTTTTACGAAATCTCACGATATTTCATCGGTCGGTTACAAAATCTTGTGAGAATTCATGAAGTATTCTGAGATTTTGTAAGTAAAATAGATTGATGCCGCGGTTTTAAATTTCAATTTAATATCGGTATATTAAAATATCGCGATATTTCAGTCTATCAATTTTTTTTCCCACCCCTATTTTTCAAAGTGTCAGAAACGGATGACAAAACTGCAATTTGCAATGACTGCTTATTTTTTTTCAGCTTTAATATCGGTATTGATATCAGTTATTAGCCACATGAGTTTTAAAATATCGGCATATCAGATATCAGACAAAATTCCAAGATCATGCATCCCCAATTCTTAGCCAGATTTGTGGTTTTAATGTCATAGTTTTTTTTAATTTTATTTTCTTCCTGTGGTAAAGTGTATTTACAAAGAAACAAAAATCAATCGAAGATGTGATACGTTTTACTGACATAAAGAGGGAGGAGGGAGAACAAAACAAAGGAAGCAGGTAAATAAATGATAAAGGGGGAGAAAAAGGTACTTAGATACTGAATTTCATTAAGTTAATAGTGATAGCGAGATAATGTTTGAACAGTTTTTATTATTGTCTTTTTGTCTGTCCTAAGAGTGAATTGCATCAACGGTGGGCCCAGCATGCAACCTGTGGCCTGCACCGCCTTTTAGGTTTCTGACTGGATCTGGCAACCCTGCGTGTGTTTGAAGCTGGGGAAGCTTGTAAAATTAGAAATGTAGCAAAGCCACGTTCGACGGGTTCAGCAGAAGATTGTATAACCCGACAAGCAGCAGCAGTTTCCTCTGACAGCGGAGTGATATGGGTGGATCTGGTGAGGAAACCACTTCCTGCTATAATAGCTGCCGTACTGCAGAAACTTCAATGTTTGCTTTCATCAGTGCACGTACATTTGTCTAAAATAGTGTAAACAGACGTGCTCAGCCTGTTGACAAGAGTGCAACAACCAAACATTTCTGGAGAAATAAAATGGAAAGATGACACAAATTTTCATAAATAGAAAGATTTGCAATCTTCAAAGTATGAGTAATAAAGAAATAATTGATCAGCAAGGAAGAGGAAATCTGACCTTATGGCTAGGGATGCACAATTTTGGCCGATATGACAATATTTTAAAACTCATGTGGCTGATAACCGATATCGATACCAATATTTAAGCTGAAAAAAATAAGCAGTCTTTGCAAATAGCTGTTTGGTTATTCGTTTCCGACACTTTAAAAAAAATAGGGGTGGGAAAAAATATCAATACACTGAAATATCGCGATATTTTCATATGCCGAAATCAAACAGATATTTAAAAACGCAGCATCGATCTCTTTTACTTTTAAAAAAACCTCACGATATTTTGTGAATTCTATTTTTTTTTTTTTTTTGTTATACTTGTATGATCCCCGAGGGGAAATGAGGGCTCTACATTCACCCATCGCTGTACTGTGAGTATCAGAGAGCAGTGGGCTGCTACTTAAAGCGCCCGGGGAGCAGTTGGTGGGGGCTCAGGGGTCCACAGTGGTACACCCAGGGGTCGTGTTAGGGAATCGAACCCGGGTCCTCCGCGCCCAAGCCCACGACCCTACCACTAGGCTATCCAATCCCAATCCCCTATCCAATTTCATCCTCCCCCCCTATTAATTCCCACGAGGTTTGGATTTTTTTCCCCTTACTTCTAAAAATCTTCATTTAAAAACTACATTTTGTGTTTACTTGTGTTATCTTTGTCTCACATTTAAATTTGTTTGATCTGAAACACATGAGTGTGGCAAACATGCAAAAAACTAAGAAATCACGATATTTCATGAATTCCTGTGATATTTCGTAAAAGAACGATGAAATATCGCAAGATTTCATGAGTAACATAGATGGATACCGCATTTTTAAATGTCAAAATGATAGCAGCATATGAAAATATGCAAAATTTCAGTGTATCGATATTTTTTCCCATCCCTAGTCTGGGGTGGCCGGTGTCCGATACTCAGTTTTAAGGCCGATATAGGCCGATACCGATAGGGGGCCAATTATATCTTGCATCCCTACTTACGGCCCAAAGATGTCCAGGGTTTCCTCCAGGATTTTTTTAAACCGTGGGGGAGATCTGCCCAAGTGGAGGAGGGGTGACATTGACGACACAAATTTTGAAATTATGACTACTTCAAACTGAATGTTTTTCTAAATACTTTTATGTACAAATCTGATGGCACAGTCTGCAGCCTGGCTGAGAGAACTTCCGCTTTCCTAGTTTTTTTTTTTTTTAAAAAAAAGAACTCTAAGGCTCTGTTGTAAGGAAAGTCCTTTGGGGGCTAAGGGGGCTACGAGACGGGGGAGGAGCCGCAGCAGCACGCAGTAAACTACAAGTTCTTTCACGTCGGTCTCAAAAGTTTTAAATGAGAGCAGAAAGTGTCACTAGACTTGGTGCTCGTGGTTTTATTAAAAGAAAGTTATCTGGGGGTCTGAACTCGCTAAATATTAGCAAGAAAGATGCCGAGTTGTGCCTCGTCACTGGCTGGTAACGAGCCCCGGGCGGGTTCCAGCTGGTACCAGCTGGTAATGGAGCCCTGAGCTGGTTCCGGCTGGTACCAGCTGGTAATGGAGCTCTGAGCGGGTTCCGGCTGGTACCAGCTGGTAACGAGCCCCGGGCGGGTTCCGGCTGGTACCAGCTGGTTACGAGCCCTGAGCTGGTTCTGGCTGGTACCAGCTGGTAATGGAGCCCTGAGCTGGTTCTGGCTGGTACCAGCTGGTAACGAGCCCCGGGCGGGTTCCGGCTGGTACCAGCTGGTTACGAGCCCTGAGCTGGTTCTGGCTGGTACCAGCTGGTAATGGAGCCCTGAGCTGGTTCCGGCTGGTACCAGCTGGTTACGAGCCCTGAGCTGGTTCTGGCTGGTACCAGCTGGTAATGGAGCCCTGAGCTGGTTCTGGCTGGTACCAGCTGGTAATGGAGCCCTGAGCTGGTTCTGGCTGGTACCAGCTGGTAATGGAGCCCTGAGCTGGTTCTGGCTGGTACCAGCTGGTAACGAGCCCTGAGCGGGTTCAGGCTGGTACCAGCTGGTAACGAGCCCTGAGCTGGTTCTGGCTGGTACCAGCTGGTAATGAGGCCCTGAGCTGGTTCCAGTTGGTACCAGCTGGTAATGGAGCCCTGAGCTGGTTCCGGCTGGTACCAGCTGGTAATGAGCCCTGAGCTGGTTCCAGTTGGTACCAGCTGGTAATGGAGCTCTGAGCTGGTTCTGGCTGGTACCAGCTGGTAACGAGCCCTGTGCTGGTTCTGGCTGGTACCAGCTGGTAACGAGCCCTGAGCTGGTTCTGGCTGGTACCAGCTAGTTACGAGCCCTGAGCTGGTTCCGGCTGGTACCAGCTGGTAACGAGCCCTGAGCGGGTTCCAGTTGGTACCAGCTGGTAATGAGCCCTGAGCTGGTTCTGGCTGGTACCAGCTGGTAATGGAGCCCTGAGCTGGTTCTGGCTGGTACCAGCTGGTAACGAGCCCTGAGCTGGTTCTGGCTGGTACCAGCTAGTTACGAGCCCTGAGCTGGTTCTGGCTGGTACCAGCTGGTAACGAGCCCTGAGCGGGTTCAGGCTGGTACCAGCTGGTAACGAGCCCTGAGCTGGTTCTGGCTGGTACCAGCTGGTAATGAGCCCTGAGCTGGTTCCAGTTGGTACCAGCTGGTAATGGAGCCCTGAGCTGGTTCCGGCTGGTACCAGCTGGTAATGAGCCCTGAGCTGGTTCCAGTTGGTACCAGCTGGTAATGGAGCTCTGAGCTGGTTCTGGCTGGTACCAGCTGGTAACGAGCCCTGTGCTGGTTCTGGCTGGTACCAGCTGGTAACGAGCCCTGAGCTGGTTCTGGCTGGTACCAGCTAGTTACGAGCCCTGAGCTGGTTCCGGCTGGTACCAGCTGGTAACGAGCCCTGAGCGGGTTCCAGTTGGTACCAGCTGGTAATGAGCCCTGAGCTGGTTCTGGCTGGTACCAGCTGGTAATGGAGCCCTGAGCTGGTTCTGGCTGGTACCAGCTGGTAACGAGCCCCGGGCGGGTTCCGGCTGGTACCAGCTGGTAACGAGCCCTGTGCTGGTTCTGGCTGGTACCAGCTGGTAACGAGCCCCGGGCGGGTTCTGGCTGGTACCAGCTGGTAACGAGCCCTGTGCTGGTTCTGGCTGGTACCAGCTGGTAATGGAGCCCTGAGCTGGTTCTGGCTGGTACCAGCTGGTAACGAGCCCTGTGCTGGTTCTGGCTGGTACCAGCTGGTAACGAGCCCTGTGCATGTTCTGGCTGGTACCAGCTGGTAATGGAGCCCTGTGCTGGTTCTGGCTGGTACCAGCTGGTAACGAGCCCTGTGCTGGTTCTGGCTGGTACCAGCTGGTAACGAGCCCTGTGCTGGTTCTGGCTGGTACCAGCTGGTAATGGAGCCCTGAGCTGGTTCTGGCTGGTACCAGCTGGTAACGAGCCCCGGGCGGGTTCCGGCTGGTACCAGCTGGTAATGGAGCCCTGAGCTGGTTCTGGCTGGTACCAGCTGGTAACGAGCCCCGGGCGGGTTCCGGCTGGTACCAGCTGGTAACGAGCCCCGGGCGGGTTCCGGCTGGTACCAGCTGGTAATGGAGCCCTGAGCTGGTTCCGGCTGGTACCAGCTGGTAACGAGCCCTGAGCTGGTTCTGGCTGGTACCAGCTGGTAATGGAGCCCTGAGCTGGTTCTGGCTGGTACCAGCTGGTAATGAGCCCTGAGCTGGTTCTGGCTGGTACCAGTTGGTAATGAGCCCTGAGCTGGTTCTGGCTGGTACCAGCTGGTAACGAGCCCTGAGCTGGTTCTGGCTGGTACCAGCTGGTAATGGAGCCCTGAGCTGGTTCTGGCTGGTACCAGCTGGTAATGAGCCCTGAGCTGGTTCCGGCTGGTACCAGCTGGTAACGAGCCCTGAGCTGGTTCTGGCTGGTAACAATCCCGGGTCAGTAAGTAACTGCCCCCCCCCCCGCAGCTCCTGCTGCTGAGTCTGCTGCGGGTTATAATAATCCCTGGACTTAACCTGAGTTGATTATTTGGAGACGTGAGGGGGGATGTCGCTGCAGGTCAGCAGAGTCATCTCCAGTCCTTACATGTGCAGGTGTAGCGGTGAGTGCAGTTACTCCCAGAGATACTGCTGCCATAAAGCTGTTGTATCTTTTGCGTCTGGGTTCAAGGTCCTCCAGATAAGTCCTCCCTCATAATGAGAGACTAGTTGTAAGGACAGGATCTACTGTTTAACTGCAGTCAGCTGTAAAACCATTAACCTTTGGTATTGTACGGCCGAGGGGAAGGTTAACGGTGATGGCTGTCTCCGTTCCGTCACACTGAAACCAGACTAATCCTGCCATGCAGTGGCAGAGTAAAAGCAGATGTTGTTTCTGGGTGTGTTGCAGCTTTTGACAGATATCTCTGTTGATTATCCACCAGCTGCAGGCGTGCAGCGTGGCCGGCCTTTAACCCACACACACGCGCGCGCAAACTTCTATCCCACTGTAACTATAACAGATGCTGCAGATTCACTAATGATTCACTGAAGCCTCCATTCTATTCAAAGTTTAGATTTTTTTTTTTTTTTTACAATTTTTTCAAACAATGAATTGAAGTTAATTAATGGCAAAATATATTTGTTCATTTGAACATCTGCCAGTTTGTACCTAATGTCGAACTGTAATGTTGTCTTACTGGTTTGACAGAAGTTACACAAAATAAGATAATTATATGTGATAATTAGGGCTCGGTGATATTAGGGCTGGGTATCGATTCAGATTTCAAGAATCGATTCGATTCCGATTATTATGGTTTTGAATCGATTATTTTCGATCTGTCCGATGCAATCCGATTTCAATTCGCTCTCGATCCAATCTGGATTCGATCTCAATTCGGTTTGCTGGTATTGAAAAAAATTTTAGCCTTTACCCGAATTCCATAACTCTGTAGTTATGCAACATATTAATGCTAGTATTATATTAATATTCTTGAACGAATGAATGAAGTAATTAGGGCTTTGACTTTTGCTGAGAAATCCAATTCAAAGTTCGTTTGCTTTTTCATAACAAAGTTCGAATATATTTCGAACATTTATTAATAATAATTAAACCATTAAATTTGTATTGGCATCAACTCAGAGTTGTACATGTTGTGGCCACCAGAGGGCAGTGTGTCTCTATCAATGTCAATGTACTACGTGCACGAAAGGCTTTTCAAAGTATTTAGGTGAGTTAAAATTGTTATTAATGAGCAAACAAGATAATTCAGTGCAATAGTGCAGATGTAACGAGCAGAATATAACAAAAGATGCTGTTACGACACAATTAATGCTCCGTCGGTCGCGATTCTCAACTTCACCAGACGGGAGAGATCCCTGATGATCACTTCTAGTTCAGAACTGTCACATTACATCCGGACAAAACGGCAATTTACACGTTTTTTGGTTTGTTTTTATACCTGCCGCACATCATCGTGGACAATCCATCGGATTTATCAGAAGCACACAGCGACGTCTGCCACCAGACGGGTGAAGCGATTTAAGCTGTATAACCAACTTTATTCACGGTGTTTAGCTAAGAGCGGTAGCCCGAAGGCAGCATCATCAGAAGACAGTGACACAAATAGATTAATTTGTTTGTCTGATTGAGACACCGTGTAGTAAGAACGAATATCAAGCTCACATTTTTAGCACAGAAATCTATTCGTTCTGTTCTTTGAGATAAATCATTGCTACTTATATTATTTTCTTAGATTAGCAGTAGCTGGATTTGCTAATAAGCCACAAAGCTACTACTTATCTTTCTCATTTTCTGACGACACAAGCACAGACTGCTTCTCCAGTGTCCATCTTCTCTAGTCCAACTGTATGTTCCCAACAGGGACAGGTACTATTAATAAACTTGGCAGCGGCTGTAGAAAACTACAAAGGTGGAATATTTATGAGCATCTTCAAATTTACGTAATTGCAATAATGACAAAAATACTGCAAAATAAACTAGTTCATGTTCCTACTGTGAGTTCCTGACCAGCTCATGAACTCACTGCTAGTTGCTCACTTCTATTTCTTACCAGTAAATTAATGCATTCACACGTTTACAGACTTTTTAGTTCACCAGCCTGAGTAAAAACCTGTACCTGTCCAGTTTGCTTCTTTCATCTGACAAAATATGTACAGTCATCCTCAAAATTGGTCATACCCTAAAATTAAAGAAAAAAAAATCAGTCACCAGTAAAATAAGATGAAATTGACAAAAGTAATAATACATAGAAATTCTGTGAAAATAATTACGATTTTGAATTGTGGTTTGAAAGAAATATTAAAAACAAAGTCACAAAAATTAAAATAAGTAAACAAGCATGATGGGGCTCCATCATGTTGTGCAACACTTTATGGTAATCACTGCAATGAGGTGTTTTCTTTAATGTTCAAAAATACTTCTGCACTTGTTGACAGGTATGTTGGACCACATTTCATGGGAAAGGTGCCCGAATGTGTCTGGGACAGTTTTGTTTGTTTGGTTTTTAAAAAAATCTTTTTCAACTAAAATTAAAAAAAAATTACTTCACTAAAATATAATTTTGTAAATGTTTTTTATTATTAGTTTCTTTTGTTATTTGAATCACTATTGTCAGTTTAGCCTCTTCTTTAGTTGGAGGGTATGAATAATTTTGAGGACGACTGTAGATGCAGGTGTTTGAACTTTGAAAGCTCTATATCTCCTAACATTTGTCACAATGCTTCATCTCATGACTAATGTTTATTCTTTCAACCTCACCTGTGAGCCTCCAGCCTTTTCTCCTCCACCTCCTTCAGCTTTTCCTCCAGCATCTCCTCCTGCATCCCTACTATCCTTCACCTGACAATAATATATTCATGCATGACATCAACAGTTGGACAATTTGTGGTGCAACAATCACAAATTTCTATATATATAGGAATAAATATGTAGTTTCACAATTATCATGAGTTTGGATGTATAAAATCCTGTTTGTATATTATATTTTTTCCCTTACATTATATTTATCAGCAGTGGGTAGGGCCTGATTGGCTTCATACAATGTGGCAATAAAGGTTTATTTTAAATACATTAAGGAATCAATAATAAGCACAAGTCTTCTATAGAAATGAAGGAGGATTGGCTTTATTCCTAGCATGAACTAAACAGCAAGAGATGTAGGTAACAACAGTATTGTTAACTAGCTTAACACGATGTATTGGTCCGTTGTAACTAGTCATATTTAGCTAACATTATCTGCATGAAACAGCTTCTACTGACATGGTTTGTTGGGGGGTTAAAAAAAACGGTGTGATACGCAGTCAGTCCGAGCAAGCCGCTCATAACGCGGCGAAATTAATTATCGTGTGGCGCGTGAGCGTGTGAAGTCGTTCAAATGCGTGTGTCACACGCTCAGTGCGTGAGACTTGAGAGCCCTGAGTAATACCCATAACAGGTTCGAATATAAATATCAGTTCGAACTTCGTTTATTTTTTAATATTCGAATTATATTCGAGTAATGAAGTTCAGAGTCAAAGCCCTAGAAGTAATGTAGTTAATGATGGCTGTAAGGACCAAACCAAACCCTCTCCCCAAAATACAGTCATCCACAAAATTATTCACACCCTCCAATTTAAAAAAACGACTACATTCACAACAGTAATTCAAATAACAGAAAACAAATAATAAAAATTCACAAAATTATGATTCAGTGAGGCAAAATACACAGTAAGTCAGCATTTAAAACTTAAAACGACCAGCGACTAACCCGCTAGCTCGATGCTAGCTATTAATGGAAAATGCCATTGACATGCTAACGGAATTAGCATCTACGTCGTGACTTCAAAGATAACATACAAAATAGAAAGTATCAATTTCACCTCGATCATGAACATTAACTGCATTTATTAAAGTACTTACAGGCAGATGTTTCCTCTGCTCTGTTTAAGTATTGAAACATGTTTAGCGTAAAGGTATCGCTCCACTGCAGTGATGGAACTGACAAAACACTGGTTAGAAATGTCGAAGTAATTAAAGATACTGTAGTTGGCTAGTTTTTTATGATTTCTTTGTAACAGTCTTAGGGAGGATTGTCTTCCAGACAGTTTGAATAATAGGCATGGGAAAAAAATACTGATACACTGAAATATTGTGATATTTTCATATGCTACCATATCTATATTTAAAAACGCTGTATCAATCTATTTTACTAATGAAATCTCGCGAGATATCATCGCTCTGTGATGTGTATTTTGTGAAATCTCGAGATTTTGCAACAAAATGATATCTCGCAAGATTTTCTTAGTAAAATAAATACAATACTGCATGTCGCAAACGTATAACAAAACTGCAATTTGCAATGACTGCTTTTTTTCAGCTTTAATATCGGTATCGATATCGGTTATCGGCCACATGAGTTTTTAAAATATCGGCATATCGGATATCGGCCAAAATTTCAATGTCGTGCATCCCTACTATTATCCATAAAAATAAAAAGCAGCACTTCCAGACACCGAAGACCAGCAACTGTCAGTGTTTCAAGAGTTTGTGTGTTTATTCTGCTCTGAGCTGGATCAAACACCTCTGCAGCCAGATGTGGAAGCAGCCCGTGAACTGCACACAGACACGTGCTCACCTGCCTGGAGGAGGTGGTTGTAGATTACAGGGTCACGTCTGCCAGAGAACGAGATAAGGACGGCACACATGTCCCGCAGAAACACGATATCGTGTTCTTCCTAAAGGATCCTCAGCATGGCATTCCCTCTCAGCTTCCTTTGCCCCACACATTATCAGTCGTCCAAGCTCCTGCCGGGCGTCGTCGCCGCACCCAGACCTTGGCCTTCGCCATCTCGTCCTTTAGTTTGACAAGAAACAGATGAGTTTGTCCTGCAGAGATGAGAATCAAACACCAACTAGGGATGCTACCTATCGGTATCGGCCTATATCGGCCTTAAAACTGAGTATTGGACATTGGCCACCCCACTGATGTTTAACCAATATTGAACCCATCAGCCCACTGTTTCTAAATTCTAAAAAAAAACAAAAACTTCTTCAAAAACCTCAAAAAATATCGATACACTGAAATATTGTGATATTTTCATATGCTGATATAATATTGCCATTTAAAAACGCGGTATCGATCTATTTTGCTAATAAAATCTCGCAATATATCATCGTTCTGTAACAAAATCTTGCGGGAATTCACCAAATATCGTGAGATTTTGTTACCGGAAGATGAAATCTTGCGAGATTTTGTAAGTAAAATAGATTGATACCGCATTTTTAAATATCTGTTCGATATCGGCATATGCAAATATCGCGATATTTCAGTGTATTGATATTTTTTCCCCACCCCTATTTTTTAAAGTGTCAGAAACGGATAACAAACTGCTATTTGCAATGACTGCTTATTTTTTTCCAGCTTTAATATCAGTATCAATATCGGTTATTGGCCACATGAGCTTTAACATATCAGAAAATCAGATATCGGCCAAAGTTCCAGTATCCCTACCACAAATGTCCAGGAGGACATGCTGGTGTGATGGATTAATTAGAGGAGAGATGAGGTTCTCTGGGTCTCTGCCACTTGTTCCTGTATCATGGGTGTTGGCAGAGTGTGTAGTTAACTCTGGACCTCCTGCAGTATCACTCTCTGATTCGTTGCTCCCTGAAGTGCACTAACTGGATGACATGGGGCCAGTTCACATACTGTTGAACAACGTATGGAGTGTTTGTTGTTTGTCCGTCTGAGCTCCCCTTATCAACGCTGGAGTTGACCGAAGGCTTACCTAATGAGCTGGAATCTCATTAGCTGCGGAGGGAACAGAGGTTTAAATAGAAAGTAGTAAAGCCAGACAGGGCTGCAGCTGTCAGGCCATCAGCTGATGTCACTGCAGCCAACAGCGCTGATAGAGCTGGGTGATATATTGATATGAAAATTAGCGGTGGGACTTTAATGCATTCATTAATTATGATTAATTAGTTACAAGAAAATTAACATTTTAGAAAAAAACTACTTCTTCAAAAACTTCTTTTTTACAGACTTTAAACACTTCTAAAGACAAGGGGTGGGAAAAAATATCGATTCACTGAAATATCGCGATATCTTCATTTGCTGATATTATATAAGCATTTAAAAATGCAGTATTGATATATTTTACTAATGAAATCTCGCGATATTTCATCATTCTGTTACGAAATCTCACAAGAATTCACAAAACTTTTGCAATATTTTCATATGCTGATTTCATATTGACATTCAAAAACACAGCATAGATCTATTTTATCTAGGGCTGCGCAATATGGAACAAATATAAAATGGTATATTTATTTTAGATGACTATATATAAAATATACCGGTATTTTTACCCTTTTATTTGACTGAAATTTTAATTTCATAACAAATATCTGTCTTTTAGTTTTGAAACATGTTTGTGAACATGACGTATTTAAAGACAGTTGGCTGGTTTTTATGATTTCTTTTAAAAGTCTTGGGGAGGATTGCCTTCCAGACAGTTTAAAAAATAGGGGTGAGGAAAAATATCAATGCACTAAAATATCGCAATATTTTCATATGCCGATACCATATCTATATTTTTAAAAAAACGCGGTTTCAATCTATTTCACTAGTGAAACCTCGCGAGATTTCATCATTTTGTTACAAAATCTCGGGAAATCTCGTGACATTTCATAACAAAACGATATCTCCTAGATTTCATTAGTAAAATAGATCAATACTGCATTTTAAAATATAGATATGGTATCGGCATATGAAAATATCGCAATATTTCAGTGTATTGATATTTTTTCCCACCCTAATTAAATAATCAGGTGACCCCTTTTGTAGTCAGTCGAGGTGCAGCCGGGTCATTACGAAAAAAACAAAAAAACATTTGCACAACTAATACCGCGATATAATCGCAGGCGTAAGGATCGACGGTGCAGCAGGTGCAGCAGGTGCAGCAGGTGCAGCAGGTGCAGCAGGTGCAGATGCACCGGGGCCCAGACGCCGTCAGGCGCCCATGAAGGAAGGGGAAAAATAAGCAGCTGTCCGTCAGATTTAGGGGAGAATGGGGGTGTCCCCGACAATGAACTTTCATAGTTGAACTCATCAGATCATGCCAATCGCCGAAAAATCGTAGAATCATGTTTAGTTTTTCCCCTTATTGAATCATAATCTCATTTACGTCTTTTCCTGATCCAGAGAAAGAGCTTTAACACCTCATCAAATTAATTAAATTTTACATGTGGCCAAGAGAACAATAGGCCGTCTCCATCAACTTTTATTTTTCTATATTACTGATTAGGCTTTAAAAGGTGTCTGCTTGTTTATTTTAAAATACACGAAAATGTCTCACTTTTTTCATGCTGATGTCATATTGACATTTAAAAACAAGGTATCAATCTATTTTACTTGCAAAATCTCGTGATATTTCATCGTTCTGTTACAAAATCTTGTGAGAATTCATGAAGTATCCTGAGATTTTGTAAGTAAAATAGATTGATGGCGCGTTTTTAAATTTCAATTTGATATCGGTGTATGAAAATATCATGATATTTCAGTGTATCGACATTTTTCCCACCCCTATTTTTCAAAGTGTCGGAAACGTATAACAAAACTGCTTTTTGCAATGACTGCTTATTTTTTCAGCTATAATGTTGGTATTAATATCAGTTATTGGCCACATGAGTTTAAAAATATCAGATTTTGGTCATTCCTCCTAAAAAAAAAAAAAAGGGCTGGAATAAAAATGGGATTTTATGTTCATCGTCATATGGTGAAGAAGCTGCAACCACAAGTAAAACTATGATGTAGGTCTGAGGTGCATGTGTTCAGAGGAAAGCCTGCGCCTTCGATCAGGAGATGAGTTTAGCATGAAACATTCCAGCTGCTGTTAAAGGATATTTTTTTTTTTTTTACCTTTTTTTTTAGGAGTAAATACGTGCATTTACTCACCGGTAAAGTTTCTGCATCACTTTGAGTCCTCTGTAAGATATTACGTTAAGACACCGTTCGCCGGACATCCTTATATAGTGGCGGAGACGGGGCAGCCACTATATAAGACATTATCTAAACTCCTCGATGTCATCAATGCTTTAAAGACACACAACGTAACTTTTAGACCTTAAAAATCTGTGTTTCTGACTCGTTTTGATGTCACACCAACATTCATTAAGCGCATTTTCGAGCTGTCAGTGCCCAGAGCCGTCCCGGGGCTCAGAAACAGCAGTATGTAAGATTCCCATCCGGGACGCGACCGTGACGTTGCAGCCAACTATTGGTTGCAGCACCGCGTCACTAGCAACCGGATGTAAACCAGGGATCAACCCCGCGAATGTTTTGAATGCGCATCATGTCGAATTCGGTAAAGAAACGCAGGAAAACATCACCGGAGGAAGAGAGGAAAAGAAACAGAGGAAGGGACAGAACAAGAGTCAAGATAAGACTGTCTTTTACTGGCTGGAGTGAGCTTACAGTACAGGTACGAACAAGATGGATGCTAGTTTAGCTGCCGATAGGGGGCGCGTCACTGAGAAAACTGCTGAAAGTTCCGTTGTGTGTCTTTAAGAAGAATGAATGAACGAACGAGTGCTATAGGGGATTATCACGCTTACCGGAAGTTGCCGGCTTTGGACACTTCCTCTTCCGGGCCATGTTAACGACAGCCGTTCCTGCTCTGTTATACTGTTTAAATCGTATAAACTCCAAACATATTTAAGTTTTCATTCTAGACTGAAGTGATACTGGATCAAAAGCTGGGAAGTCAAAGCGATCGATTTGCCGCGGTGAAGGGCCGAACTTTATAATAAAACACACGTTTATTTGTCGCCGGTGGGGCACAACACCGGCACTTCACAGCATGCTAGCATTAGCCAGCTAGCGTTTACTGACATGCTTAACATTGTGCGTCTTAAAACACACAAACATCTGAAAATCGGGTCTGTACCTCCCCGTTTCCAGTGGAACAACTGGGGACTGCCAAGAAAGGAGACGCTTTCAGATGATTGTGTGTTTTCAGCCGCACAAAGTTAGGCACGTTATCGAGCTGGCTAATGCTAACCTGCTAACACCACTGCGCAGTCTGCCGGCCACAAACAAACGTGTGTCGTTTTATTATAAAGTTCGGTCCTTCACCGCGGCGAATCGGTCGTTTTAATCCACTTCTTCCTCAGCATCACTTCAGTCTGGAATGAAAACTTGGCATTGGCGTTTATCCGATTTACAAAGTTTAACAGAGTAGTAGCTGGCGGACTTTTGTTAGCAGGTTAGCATTAGCCAGCTTGATGACGTGCCTAACTTTGTGCGGCTGAAAACACACAAGCATCTGAAAGCGTCTCCTTATCTTGGCAGTCCCCAGTTGTTCCACTGGAAACGGGGAGGTACAGACCCGATTTTCAGATGTTTGTGTGTTTTAAGACGCACAATGTTAAGCACGTCAGTAAACGCTAGCTGGCAATGCTAGCATGCTGTGAAGTGCCGGTGTTGTGCCCCACCGGGGACAAACAAACGTGTATTTTATTATAAAGTTCGGCCCTTCACCGCGGCAAATCGATCGCTTTGATCCAGCTTTTGATCCAGTATCACTTCAGTCTAGAATGAAAACTTAAATTTGTTTGGAATTTATCCGATTTAAACAGTATAACAGAGCAGGAACGGCTGTCGTTAACATGGCCCGGAAGAGGAAGTGCCAAATGTTTCAACTTCCGGAAACCGGAACGCGGAAATGTGATAATCCCCTATTGTCCTGTGAGTTCAGAGTTTTACCAAATGTGTTTTTGTTGTCTGTGTAGCGAACTGCTCTTCTCAGCTGCACTACAGAAGCACGCATCGTGAACGCGCGGCCCCGAAAAGTGAGGAGAACAACCTGATAACTAACAGAAAGCTAAATATGGACTCACAGGACAATAGTACTCGTTTGTTCATTCATTCTACTGAAAGTGTTTGTGAAAATCAAGGAGTTTTACTGCAGATAATGTCTTATATAGTGGCTGCCGCATTATTGCCATTTTACAGGATGTCCAGTGAACGTAATGTCTTCTGAAGGACTAAAAGTGATGCAGAAACTTTACCGGTGAGTAAATCCACATATAAACTCCTAAAAATAAGGTGCAGGTTGAGAAAAAAGAAACTTATCCTTAAACCTCAGCTGTCACATCGTTCCTATCTTCACAAACATGAATATGACAGGCTCCTGGTCCAGATCGGGCCGCGCCCGGCTCCGGGACTCGCTCCGGGACTCGCTCCGGGACTCGCGCTGGGCGCTGCGGCAATCATCAACTAGCCAGCTTTCATATAAACCTGTGGATCAATACATAATCCACTTTGTGAGGAGCTCAGAGGGAGAATTTGTCATGAGTCAATGCTGAGGCGGCACTGCTGCTCCCAAACGCTCACCTGGCAGGGAATCATTTACAGATCGCAGCAGATACCCGAGGATGATGATGATGATGCACACAGATAAGTGCTTTTATCAAGAGCTAGAAGAACAACAAAAGGGTGGAGAAGCTTTATTGTTTTTGATTAATGGTGATTCTTTGCACATGTTGGCTGTAAAAGTGCAGCAGTGCGTAAACTGGCCGGTTCTGTGGTTGAAGCTGCTGAAGTTGCACAGCTGGCAGTAAAACGTAGGTGATTATTAACGTCCACAAACACAAGGGAGGGATATTGTCCTTTTAGATGGTCATTTCAGGGCAAAATTGTTATAAATAGTTGAGAATTATTCAACTTTTTAAACAAAATATCTTCATCCAGTCACCTTGTGGGAGTTGTTAGCGTTGTCATGGATACACATGACAAAAATAAGTCAAATCAGCCCCATCTGAGGCTAACATATTGAGATAAAACACTAACATTTTTAAATTAGACTAAAAAGTTTGGATTTATTTGATTTTAAATCAGTTTTTTAGTTTCACCTTTCTACTAATGTTGTCTTTTTCTAATGAAATTTAGATTTACAATCTTTAAATCATTTTCATGTCTTTGTACTAATGGGCTTCCATACAGATGCATATAGGGTTGGAATTAGGGCTGTCCCAATCCCATACCAGTATCGGATATCGGGCCGATATTGGTTAAAAAACGTGGATCAGATATGATCAGAATGAGTCAAAACTTGCTCACCAATCCAGGAAGTCCATTCCAGCTTTTCTTTCAACCACTTCTTCCTGACTGGTTCTTCATTTATTTGAAATAATTTTATTTATTATGTTTGTAAGTTTAAAGTTCATCATACTCATTGGTAAATGATAAATGGGTCAGTTTTTCCCCAAACTTACTGTTATGAACTTATTTCTAGGGATGCATGATATTGGAATTTTAGCCAGTATCCGATATGCCAATATTTTAAAACTCATGTGGCCAATAACAGATATCGATACCGATATTAAAGCTGAAAAAATGTTTCAAATGTCAATATGATATCAGCACATGAAAATTGCGAAATTTTAGTATATCAATATTTTTTCCCACCCCTAGTCTTTAGAAGTTTTAAAGTCTGTAAAATAGAAGTTTTTGAAGAAGTAGTATTTTGTTGTTGGTTTTTTTAGACTTCAGAAACAGTGGGCTGATGGGTCAATATTTGTGAAATATCGTTGGGGTGGCCGATGTCCAATACTCAGTTTTAAGGCTGATATAGGCTGATACCAATAGGGGGGCCATAATATCATGCCTCCCTAATACAAACAGTCGTCCTCAAACCATACTCTACAATACAAATACAATTCATACCCTACAATTATAGACAGAAAAAATCATCTGTCAGTGAAATTAGCTGAAATTGACATAAGTAATAATAAATAAAAAATCTGTGAAAATCGTAATAATAATAATAATAATACATTTTATTTGAATGCGCATTTCAAAACACCCAAGGTCACTTTACAATGAGACAATATAACACACAAAAATCTTGACACTGATTTGGAATTTTTCAACAAAAATATAAAAAACAAACTCACAAAAAATAAAACAAGTAAACAAGCATGTGGGGCTCTGAAGCTAAAATGTTGTTGGGCAACACTTTGAGACAATCATCGCAGTCAGGTGTTTTTGTTACGTCCAAACAGACATCTACATCGGTTGACAGGTATTTTATCCCACTGTTCATGGGAAATGTGCTCGATTGTGTCTGGGACAGTTTTTTAAAAATTGTTTTTAATTTTTATTTTCAACCATAATTTAAAAGCAAAAATTTATATCACTAAATTATAATTTTGTAAATTTTTAGTTATTAGTTTCTTTTGGTTTGAATTATTTTTGTGAATTTAGCCGTTTCTTTAATTGGTGGGTATGTATAATTTTGAGGACGACTGCATGCTACCATTACCCATAACCATATTTTTTTTCTTTAAATCATTTGACCAGTTTCTACATTTTCCCTCTTTTCAAATAAAACCTATATTTAAATAGTTCTTTTCTAACCATTAACCCCTTTAAAAAAAAACAGATTTATTTTATCACTAAACTTATATATTTTTGTAAATTTTTAGTTATTCCACTTACTTATGTGGGGTTTGAATTATTTCAAATTGTGAATTTATCCTTGTTTCTTTAATTGGTGGGTATGTATAATTTTGAGGACGACTGCATGCTACCATTACCCAAATAAAACCTTTATTTATTGTCTTTAAATCATTTGGGCCCATTATTTTCTTCTCTTGGCTCTAATGAGCTTCCGTACATCAAGCCCCTATACTTGCATTTCAGAGAGGTTGCTGGAAATGCAGAAACTCGCCTCCACAATAATTCCGCACTCGTGGTGTCAGTTCAGCAGCGTCTTAACTACAAGTGTGATTACAGCATGAAACGGACAGAGCAACGCTTCACCTGCACGCAGGATTACCGCTGGTCTTATCCGGGCCCGGCCTCTCCGGGATTATCCTCTGCAGTGGAGCACGGATGCTGCTTCATTCAGCTGCTAATCCCATCTGGTCATGCAGGAGCGTTCCTCAGGTTCCTGCAGTTTACGGCCTCATGCGTGACCACAAGAGCTGCATGTTTAGAGGGAAGTTTATGACCAGCTAGCAATGTTCCCGAAACATTCGCTTCCGTCCGATACCGACTCCGACACCTGGCGATTAGCTATCTGCTGATACTGTTAAGAGTTTTATTAAATGTATCATTTATAGGGATGCACAATATTGGAATTTTGGCCGATATCTGATATTCTGATATTTTAAAACTCATTTGGCTGATAAACGATATTGATACCAATATTAAAGCTGAAAAAAATAATCAGTTATTGCAAATAGCAGTTTTGTTATCCGTTTCTGACACTTTGAAAAATAAGGGTGTTAAAAAATATCGACACACTGAAATATGATATTTTCATATTTAATATCAACAAAATCTTGCGAGATTTCATCGTTTTGTTAAAAAATCTCACGAAATTTCATAAATTTTCCCGAGATTTCTTATTGGAATGATGAAATCGCGAGATTTCGTTAGTAAAATAGATTGATACCGCATTTTTGAATGTCAATATGATATCAGCATATGAAAATATCTCAAAATTTTTGTGAATTCTTGCAAGATTTCATAACAGAATGATGAAATATTGCGAGATTTCATTACTAAAATAAATCGATACAGTGTTTGCAAATGTCAAGATGATCTCAGCACATGAAAACATGACGATATTTCAGTGTATTGATATTTTTTCCCACCCCTAGTCTTTAGAAGTTTTAAAGTCTGTAAAATAGAAGTTTTTGAAGAAGTTTTTTTTTTTTTTTTAAGATTTTAGAAACAGCAGGCTGATCGGTTAAATATCGGTCAAATATCGGTGGGGTGGTCCGATACTCAGTTTGAAGGCCGATATAGGCCAATACAGATAGGGGGCGATATATTGTGCATACATAAATTTTAGTTAGTTTTAGTTAGTTTTGTTAAGACACAATACAGTTTCAGTTAATCATCGTTTTTTTTTTTTATTATTTTATGTCCTTTTTATTATTATTTCAGTTAACAAAATGTTTTTTCAATTTTAGTTGTAGTTGTTTTGTTAGTTTTAGTGAACTATAATAACCTTGGCTGGAAACGTCAGCTTTGCATGTGAGGCATGTCACCGTTTTGTTGGAGGAACTTTCTAATGAGCAATAACGACAGATTGCTGGTTTTTCTGCTCGGTATCGTTTAGATTCTGTGAATTTTGATAACTGATGAGCTCCGTCGTCAGCAGTGATGAGGTATTTCCTGTAAAACCTCTGCCAGCGAGGCTACTTCCACTTCTGCTGTGTCAGATTTTTTTAAAAAAGTGTTGCAGATAAAAGTCAATAAATTGAGTTCACTCCACTTCAACATCACTGTTTCCTCCTCATGTGACCTCAGTTAGCCAATCAGATCTGAGCATAGGTGAAGCGTAAGAAGAGTTGGACATGTTTGTACCATTTCCATGGATGATGTCAGACGTTATGTGCAGGACGAGCTGCTAGAACAAAACTGAACATTTGAGGGTCTGATCAGCTGAAGAGGTCTTCTAGTTTACTATAGGAAAACTGATTGGTTGCATTTAGAGATGCACCGACCCGATATCTGTTCTGATATTGAACCGATATCCCAGTTCAATCATCCCAGATCTGGATGGGATCTGGGATGATTGAGGCCGATCCAGCATTCCCATATCACACACAGTAATACACTTACAGCCATCCGGTCACCTCAGTTCTGTGTTTGCAACGTTTGCATGTCATATGTCATTTTATAGGGATGCACAATGTAATTGGCCCCCTATTGGTATCAGCCTATATCGCCCCTAAAACTGAGTATCGGACCACCCCACCGATATTTGACCGCTATTTAACCGATCAGCATGCTGTTTCTAAAATCTGAAAAAACAAAACCTTCTTCTTCTTCAAAAACTTATTTTTTTACAGACTTTAAAACTTTTTTTTTTTTTTTTTTTTACCTAAACCCTACTTCAAACAACCCACAACTTTACCCCCGTCAACACTCCCCCAACCCATCCTCCTCCCGCCCCTCCTGCATAGCCAGTTAGTCCCCGCACATCCGCCCCCCGGTATCCATGCCCCCCCTCCGAACCCAAGCCTCACCCCCACCCAGGCCGCACACGCACAATCCCCCAACCCCGCCAGAGCCACTACCCACCCACCCACCCAGCCGCCCCCATCCATCCACCCCCCCTCCCCACCCAAACCCCCAACCCACACACACAAACCCCACCAATGCACCACCACCCCCACACCCAAACACCCATCCCCCATCACCCCCCCCCACCCACCCATCTCCCACACCCCCACAGGCAACCACACACACACACTCCCCATTCACGCCCCCCTCCAGTCACACCCCACCCACACACCCAAGGACGGGGACCACGGGGCCACCACCCCCCTCACCTCCCCACGCCACAAGTCCACCCACCCAGCCCCCCACCCGCGAGACCACCCGCCAGGCCAGCCCCAACCGACACAGCGGCCGGGCAGGACAGGCACCCGGCGTGGAAAAGACCCGGCCACCCCGCAACCCCCCACCCCCACACACACACCCCCACCGGCACACACACCTCACGCACACAGCAAGGCGCCCCGGCCCCCGCGCAGTGACTAGACACCAGGTCGTGAGGACCGGCCAAACCAGAGGAGGCACGTCCCGCCCCCCCCCCCCGCCCCGCAACAACACAGACTTTTAAAACTTCTAAAGACTAGGCATGGGAAAAAATAAATACACTGAAATATCGCCATGTTTTCATGTGCTGTTATCATATTGACATTTAAAAACACAGTATTGATTTATTTTAGTGATGAAATCTCACAATATCTCATCATTCTGTTACAAAATCTCGTGACAATTTATGAAATATCGTGAGATTTCGTAACAGAACAATGAAATCTCACGAGATTTTGTAAGTAAAAAAGATTGATACCGTGTTTTTAAAAAAATTGATTTGTTATTGGCATTTGAAAATATATTGCAATATTTAAGTGTATCAATATTTTTTTCCACCCCTATTTTTCAAAGTGTTGGAAATGGATAACAAACTGCTATTTGCAATGACTGCTTATCTTTTTTAGCTTTGATATCGATGTTGGTTATCGGCCACATGAGTTGGCATATCGAACATATCGGCTAAAATTCCAATATCATGCATCTCTACCTCCAACCTCTCGTCAGGTCTCTTCTCACCAGTGGAAACAAATCTGAAGAAAACTGATACATTAATTTAATCCATAAATGCCCAAATTTATTTAAAATTATTTAAAAAAATAGAGTAAATACTGGAAAAAAAGTCTTGAATTTAAAAAAAAGAGTTAATAACAAATAATAGAGATAAATGATAATTTATAAAAACTAAGAATCCAGAACTAAAAGTGCATAAATCAAAAACAGATCAAATAAATCAGTTTGTGTAGAAATAAAGTAGACAATGCCAGCAGGGGTTAATGTGCATTAACAGTGGTTGCCATGATGATTCCCTGAGGAGGAGATGTTGGAGACGCTGCTGGCAATGATGATGACGTTTTGGTGTTGACAGGAGGAGCGTGACGGGCCGCGGCCTCGCCTCTGCCACCTGAAGAAGGGCGCCGGCGGCTATGGCTTCAACCTGCACAGCGAGAAGTCCAAACCGGGCCAGTTCATCAAAACCGTGGACGAGGACTCCCCGGCACAGCGAGCCGGTCTCCGGCCGCACGACAAGATCATCCAGGTTTAAATCACACACCTGCATTGGTGGGCAGACGGGGGGGTGTTTCATGTTTACGCGTGAATCTGTGATGTTATGGAGAAATCTTCCTGCTGTGTGTGAAAGCCAGGCCCTCTGGGCTTGGTGGACACTGTGGGGTCGGGTTAATCCACTTACCGTGTCTGGGCTGGATGACAGACTGTTCCAACAGGCTGCAGAGCTGGATTAACCCCTAAAACTCTCCATCACTGCCACCAGTCACATTTATGTTGTCAGCAGTGGCTCAGGAACAGAAGTGTGTAACTCTGGGGTGGATCGTGATCAACAACTTACCCTTTAGCCGATCTAAGTTTTCCAGCGTTGCTATAAAGGATGAGTTTCTTTTTTTCAACCTGGATCTTATTTCTAGGAGCACTTTCCCTTACAAAACCGTTGTTGGCGGGGTGGTGAAGAACGGGGGCGAAGTATCGATACCTTGGAGTCGATACTTCAATACCAGCCAGACATATCTGAATCGATACTTTTTTTTAGTATCGTGATACCACCATACAGATACAAAACATGCAATTTGTTTCTACTTCTGAGCGTTTTAGGCAATAAAATGATGAAAGCAGCCAGATTCTAGCTTCTGTATCACGTGATGGTGGAAGCCAGATCAGATGTCATGATGATGCTGCTTCTGTTAGTGATGATGATGATGTTGTCTTTCAGTGGTTTAATGCAGGTTATTTTACATTATGTTTTGGTAAATTTGTAATATTACTATTGCATTTTCTATGTTTACATTTTCCACTTAAGTTTTTTTTTATTTTAGTGAGTATACATTATGTTATTTGATAATTGAAAGATGTTTTTAATCTCTTTTTGTTTAATTTTATCATCACGATAAGTTATTACTGTTTTAAAAGCGTTTCTTTCCATTACTTCTGTTCTCAGGTTATACTTATATCTAATATTGCCCTTGCATATAAGATATTAATGCAAAAAGTATCTGTATCGATATCGGTATCGCTGAAAAAGTGCCATAAACTACTGGTATCGTATCAACATGAAAAATTTCGGTATCACCCCGAACTAGCGGCTGAGCAGAGCTCTGCAGACAGTAGGTCCTCCTGCAACCGACACCTGGCGCCGGGGGGGTGCGCACAGAGTGATGCGCAGTGGTGCGGGGAATAGAGCTTTGGAATCGCTTGCCTTTTCATCAGATTTGATTCAAGGGGGTACAGTGTTTGTTTGGGGGGGGGCAGTGCCCCCTCTTGCCCCTGCCTGACGCTGGCCTCGTTCTCTGCCTTGTCCTCGGGCACCTCTCTGGAGACAGCGGAGGGGAACTAACTATAAAAGTTAAATGCTGAGGAGGCGTCATTGCGCGCAGACTGCTGATGAGAGCGTGCATGTGCCGGCAGACCTACCAAGTGTTGTTGCCTCGGTGTCCGTTAGCTTTTCATTTAACCAGACTAAAAGGTTTCTCTGTGCAGCTCGTTCGGTGCGTAAAACTGGCAGCTTGAAGTTCTTGCGCGTAACGACCGAAGCCACATTAAAAAGGCGCATCAAGTCTTGCACTTCACGCATCACAGCACGGTTCTGGGTTGGATCGCTCAGCAGAGAACATGAGCACCGAGCACAGCTACAGACCCGCGGCTCAGTCCAGCAGCAGGAGCCCGGCGGAGAGCCGGACCTGACCCCCGGCTGCAGATCCACCGCCTCCTCTCCGCGCAGATTATCAGCAACATGAACATGGAACTTTTCCTCATACAGGGAAATTCTTTGAATCAGTTGCCAGTCTTCCAGGAAAAACTATCGAGGAAGGTTGTGAGATGACAGAATGGGCGCGATAAGGTCAGAGACGCTGAAAAACCAGCAGCGCGGCCGAAAGTGGGGATTTTAAATCATTATTATTAATCAATATACATTTTTTAATCAAAAGCTGCTGATTTGACTTTAGCAGTTTAAATAATCTAGATTTTAGAGATGATTTTCAATGCGACAACATCTTGATGCTCAGTCAACATCCCATCGTAGGATGAGCTGAGAGCAGCCGTGGAGTGGAACAATGGTGGAGACCGCGTATTTATTCCCCTGTTTTTTTTTATTTTTTTTTTTTTTTTTTCTTTTACTTAAACATTCTTATCAAATCCCCACGGTAGAGATTTATACTCTGATTAGATCGTGGAACACGCTGATTTCTCTGTCACTTCTTCATGTCTATGGGTGGTGCAGTGTGGCAATTAAGGGGGGGGGCGCCCCGCTCCGCCAATAACATGGTAGGGAAAAACACTGAGGAGTATACGTGCATTTACTCAGCGGTAAAATTTCTGCATCACTTTGAGTCCTTGGAAAGATGTAACGTTGAGTCGGGGCAGCCACTATATTAGACATTTTCTGCAGTAAAACTCTTTCATTTGATCAATGCTTCAAGTAGAATGAAGGAATGATTGAGTACTATTGTCCTGTGAGTTCAGAGTTTCGCAAATTGTGTTTTTGTTGTTGTCTGGGCAGCGCAGCTGCCTGTCTCAGCTGCACTACGGAAGCGCGCATTTTGAATGCGCTGCCCCGAAAAAGTGTGTAGTACACCCTGATAACTAATGGAAATCTAAATCTGGACTCACAGGACAAAAGTACTCGTTCGTTCGTTCATTCAACTTAAAGTATTGGTGAAAATCAAGGAGTTTTGCTGCAGAAAATGTCTAATATAGTGGCGGCCCCATCTCCGCCACGATACTGGACATTCACCGAAAAGCGACTCAACGTTATATCTTCCCAAGGACTCAAAGTGATGCACAAACTTTACAGGTGAGTAAATGCACGTATATACTCCTAGAATTATTTCAGTCTTCAAGTTGAAAAAGAAGAAACTTATCCTTTAAATCCACAATGATGATAATAATAATACATTTTATTTAAAAGCACCTTTCAGGTCACTCAAGGACATTGTACAACACAAGAAAAGACAAAACAATTTAAAATGAATAGAAAGTGCTGTGGATAAAAGACAGGACAGTGTAATTACAGAGAGTAAGCTGTCTTAAAGAGGTGAGTTTTGATTTGAACGGAGGAAGAGAGTGGTGTTGCGGATGTCTGGAGGGAGGGAATTCCAAAGGTGAGGAGCAGAGCTGCTGAATGCTCTCCTTCCCATGGTGCTGAGATGGCTGGGTGGGACAGTAAGGTGGATGGAGAAGGAGGATCTCAGGGAACGGGCGGGGGTGACAGTGTGTAAGAGATCTGACAGATACGGGGGGGGAGGTTGTGAATGGCTTTAGAAGTGTTCAGAAGGATTTTGAATTCTATTCTTAATTTGAGCAGTAGGCAGTGCAGCTGCTGAAGGACAGGGGTGACGTGGTGGAAGGAGGAGGTTCTGGCTGCGTTCTGGACCATCTGGAGCTTATGGATGGATTTCCGAGGGAGACCAAAGGCGAGAGAATTACAATAGTCAATCCTGGAGGTGATGAGGCTATGGACGATGATACGGGCAGTGCAGGGGGGTGAGGGAGGGGTGGAGACGAGAGATGTTGCATAGATGTGAGCTTGAAATGATAATGAGCTGTCGAGTATGACACTCAGACTCTTAACCTGAGGGGGAGGGGAAACTGGGGAGCCATCGATGGAGATCAAACGATCAACTTTAGAGAGCGTAGATGGAGTTCCAAGAAGGAGGATTTCAGTTTTATTACTGTTTAGCTTAACAAAGTAAGAAGTCAACCAAGATTTTAGTTCAGATTGACAGGTGGAGAGGGAGGAGGGAGCGTGGGATTGGGTTTGCTAGAGAGGTAGAGCTGGGTGTCATCCACGAAGCAGTGGAAATGGATGTTTTCTTTATGGAAAATATTGCCAAGGGGAAGGAGATAGATAATGAAGAGAGGAGGCCCCAGGACTGAGCCCTGGGGCACACCTGATATAACGGGGGGAGGGGTGGGATCTGAAAGACTTGAGTGAACTGGGAGCGGCCTGAGAGATAAGAGTGAAACCAGGCTAGAGGTGTATGGGAAATGACAATAGAGGACAGTCTGCTAAGAAGAACGGTGTGAGAGATTGTATCAAAAGCTACACTAAGGTCAAGAAGGATGAGGATGGTGAGTGAGCCAGAATCAGCAGCCATGAGGAGGTTGTTTGTAATTTTAATTAGAGCAGTTTCTGTACAATGACGGGGGCGGAAACCTGACTGGAACTGTTCATGGAGGGAGTTCTGAGTCAGAATGGCAACTGTCTTTTCAAGGATTTAAGAGATAAAAGGAAGGTTAGAAATGTGGTGGAAATTCTTGTAGTTTTTGGGGTCTGGACCAGGCTTTTTCAGTCTGGGGTAACAGCTGCAGTCTTGAAGGAAGTAGGAACAGATCCAGTGGTAAGTGATGAGTGGATGATGGCAGTAATAAGGGGGAGCAGAGAAGAGAGGCAGGACTTAACTAAGTGTGCGTTCAGAAAGCATAGTCCACGAGTCTCGGTCCGACTGGGGTCTCGGTTTGGCTGGGGGTGGAATTGGTCTTCCGGACCGAGATCGCGTTGAGGTTGCACCGTAGCCAAATGAGCTAAACCTTTTGAATAATGTTCCCGATCTCTCCAGAGGTGGCGCTGCATTCGGATTCACCGTAGGCGAGGACAAGATGTACAATAAACACAAAACCACATTATCTTTGATCAGACCAAACATCCATTAAAGCTTTTACTTCCTTGTAACTCCATGTCTGACCACGAGCCGTCTTAAGAAAAACTGCAGACCCACACGTGTGCTTGTTGTCGTAGCGTTTACCCACAATTAGGGATGGGTACCGAAATCGGTACTTTTATTGGTACCTACCGAACTCCGTCGGTACTACCGGGTACCGATTCACGTAAAATCAAACGGTACCATGTTTCGGTACCTAAATGCATTCTTTTTAATGTGAGGTCATGGAAGAGTTTGTTATTTCTGTGCCGCACGTGAACGTTGCATCGCAGCATGACATCAGCAGCAGCGGCCGCATGTTCAGTCAGAAGCTTTCCTGCTTCACTTCTCTAAAACATCAAGTTCGCTGCATTATTTGTGACGCCAGCGGCGGGAACACGTCTGACCTGAGGAAGCAGCAGATTAAACACAATATTCTTTTCAAAGCTCCGTTCCAGTCGCGTCCGCAGCCCGCAGAAAAAAGAGGGAGAAGTCCGTCAGCGCCTCAGCGGCTGAACAGATGTAATCGGGGGCAGATAATAACCAGCAGGTTCACAAACTGCCGTTCAACAACTTAATACGATGTGAATATTTACTGAGTTTAGCTTCAACCAAGACAGTAAACCAGTTCTGGGGCGACACGCATGTCACGTCTCTCCCTCCCTCTGTCGCATCCCACCACATCTTTATTAAACTCTTCATCACAGTGGAGTTTCCGCACGCGAGTGCACCAGCCCCCATACTGCCATCTGATAAATAAGAGTCTGCGTCTCTCTGAAACAGCTTGTATGGTTTAACCAGCACGGCAGAAACTGTCTGCATCAAGTTAGTAACCTGATCCCTGCAGCAGGATTACAGCCTCCAGACCTGCGCAAAACGCGCCACAAAATCAGTTTAGTGTCGGAGAATATTCCGTCTTTTTTCTCATTAAATTATTCTGTCATTATTATTATTTTGTCTGGAACAAACTCCCGGAAAGTCTCAGATCAGCTGAAACACTTAGTTTATTTAAATCCAGGTTAAAGACCCACCTGTTCTCAGCTGCATTCACACATAGATTTTCCTCTAAAGTTAAAATCTGCACGGCTCTATGCTCTCTCTTTTTAATCATAAATATTTTTAATGTTTATCATTTTAAAATCATAGTTCTACTGTTTTGTTCTTAATCATTTTCTCTTTTACACCCCGCTGCAATGCTTATGGTTTATCTAAAGCACTTTGAATTTTCCTGTAGGCTACATGAAATGTGCTGTATAAAAAAACTTGCCTTGCCATTAAAGTTTCCCTCTGTTACCAGACGCTCTGACATCATAGAGAAACAGCTGGATTTTGCTTTAATATATTATTAAAAAATTCTATGTTGAGAATGAGAAATAAATCTGTTATTGCCATATAAACACACAGAAAAGTACCGAAAACTGGTACCGTTTGGTACCGGTACCGATTCGCAGGTACCGAAAGTTGGTACCGTATCGATTCAAATGTGAAAGGTACCCATCCCTACCCACAATGCCAGTGCAATTTGTAGTCCACTTCCTGTCTTTGGTCCACTTGAATCGGACAGAGACCTGCGTTAGGAGGCGGACCGAGTCAGCTTGTTTGTTCCAGATCAGAGTCCGTTTGTGCATTCACAACTCCCCCAACGAAGCGGACTTTCCCAGCAAACGGACTCTGATTCCAATCAAAAAAGCTTTGTGAATGCGCTCTAAGACTGTAGGGAGGGGGTCAAGGGCTTCGACTTAAACCCCATTCATTCCCTACGGTAATTACGGATGCGGACGCTTTCACCCGCATCTGGAGGTCGTTTCGTGTGTTAGTATGTCCGTTGTGAGAGAGCTTACGAATCCAGAGTGCTCCAGACGAAACGGAGCAATACCACCGGAAATCGTGGCGGCAGTATGGAGTCAGGTTTACAGCTTATAGTCCTTCCAGCGTTTCTGTTTGCAAACAACAGCATTCAAACTTAGCGCTCCTCCCTCTCAGGCTAATGGCCGCCTCGTTCTAGCCTATTCAACTTCAAGCTTCTCCTTCAGATCTCAGAAGCAGGTAAAAGCCAAACTATTATTAACCTGGTTTTCCAAACTGCATTATCTGAAGCTCTTACCTTTTCTTTGGTGCATCCACGGTGTTTCCTTTCTTTCTTTCTTTTTTTTTTTTTCCTTCAAGAGTTCGAGTGACTGGCGTCTGCTCCAATCATGAGCTTATTCCCACACAGCGTCATGCTCTTAGCTCTGTCATTGGCTGCTGATATAACCAGAAATCTCCCCCCAGAAACGTCCCGACCAGACCAGAACAATACAAAAGAGCGAATTACAGGCAGGGAGAGAGAGAGTTGCGTTCAAGTGCACCACTGCACGGGCGTAGAGGCCCAAAGGCGGGTTTTGAGACGGGATTCACTTCCTCAAGTCTAACGTTTATTTTTTAGGGGGGAACTCCGGACTATACCTTTAAGAAGAAGAGCAGGAAGTGGACATTCAAAAATGTCAAAAGCTTAAATTACTTTGACCACTTTTAAGTGGTCGGACATGCCACCGCTGTGTACAATTGTCTTTTTTCAGTCTTTTCTGAAGTAGATGCAGCAAAACTACCTCCTCTACCGACGCCATGTTCGCAATTGTCAATGGTGGAAATTTCAAAGCAACACTGCCCCCTAGAGGGTGTTCAGAGCAACATTCACAACAACACTGAAACCGGACGGAGGTATGTAGGCCAGTAACGAAGACAACGTTTGCTACAGATGAACCATCTTAATGAATGAAGCCTGATATTTCTGAGGGATCGGGGAGCTGGAAACTGGACAGAAGCTGACAGGGAGTGAAGTGATTGTAGGAGCAACTGAATGGGGTGTTGGAATTGAGAAGCTGGAAATATTTTGATTTTCTCATTAAAGAACAGCATCAGGAGTCACATGTGTCAGATGAGTGCAGGTGAGAAGGAAAAGAGTCTGGGGGTTGAGTGATTTTGTTAACCAGTGAAAACAGTGCTCTGGTATTACCCTTATTGGAGCAGATTAAATCGGTGTAGTTGGTGGCTTTGGAATGTGCAGTTAGATCTTTGCAATACTGTAAATGGATGAAGTGCATTTCTTTATAAACAGTGAGACCAGTTTTCCTGTGAAGACATTCAAGTTGTCTATTTTTGGCTTTTAATGACCGGAGTTCAGGGGTAAACCAGGGAGAAGTGTGAGAAAAGTAGACTAAACGAGTTTTGACTAAAGCAAGAATGTTGCTAAGGCTATTATTGTAGTGATCCATGATAACACCTAGGGCTGTAACGATACCCGTATCGAAATCGAAATCGCGACACTCAGAGCCGCGATCCTGTCTCGCGGTGGGAGAAGGCAGGATCGCGACACCCTCCACGCCCAGTTCAGATGCTCTAAAACTCCTCAGATCACAGAAAACTATTTGACTTTTTCCCATCGGGCTACAGACTATTGTAGCATTCAGTTGCTAACCAGACAACACGTCTGTCTTAAAGGCACCAGGTAAAGTGTCACGTTTGTTTCCTGTAACTTGTCAGTTTTCCATCGGTACATGGGATGAGCCACTCGCGCGCGTCCAGCTCGGGAGTGTGTGATGAGGAGCGATGGCAGGTCTGCAGACACTGAGACCAGTGAAAGAACAGGAGGAGCGGACCCTGCTCTGTTCGGCAGGCCAGACACACGTAGGATGTCAAGCGCATGGAGCGCGTGGACAGCCAGTGGTGGACGCGTCGCGGGATGGTGGGGAAGCCCCAGCTGCTCCGCTGCTGGTTTAGGTGTTTTTATTTGCTGTGACTTGTGATGGTAAATCAGCGGTGATCCTGTCCTGACCAGCCCCCGCTTGGAGTGCTGAGTCCCGGCCGGTCCCTCACCGCAGGTCGCTCCGTCCTCCGAGCGCGAAGAGGAGGACCGGTGTCGGTATGTGAGGGACTTCCCGTGAAAGCCGCCAAGACTACAGGATACTGCGCGTGTGCGCGCCGCGTGTGTGAAGAAATAAACCAATAAAAAAAAAAAATTAATCAATTAATTAATCTTCGATCCAGCCTGAACAAATAAGACCAATAGTGGCGGATCCCTGCGGAGCAGTGAAAGCGTCCAGACCTCCTTCCCTTGGATTTAACTTTGAACAGCTGATTTTCAGCATGTTGGAGTTTCCAGCAATGCAACTGAAAATAAGTTGTTCCAGCCAACGGGAAAGTGAGGTCTGAATGCTTTCCTCCTCTCTGAGACGCGCTGCTATGTCATATTTTTTCGGGTTAACATCAGCTCATGCTCGGCCATCATAACGCCACCATCTCCCGACATCTTCCCGTTTAGATTCTCCTCTGCAGGGAGCAGAGCAGCCTCTCACCCGACATGTCGACATGATGCTGTTCCTGAAGAACTCGAGCTTTAAATCAACAGGTTTGATGTAGAAAGCTGTCAAGGACTTATTTGTTATTTAACTTCATTTTTGATTAACAGCACAATTCAATTATTTTTATTTTTCAAAAAGCATTATTTTATTAGAGAAAAGAGAAATGTTTTATCCTTGGTTAATAATTCAATCATTTTGATTATTATCTTCAGCTATGTTCAGGCTATTTGTTACATTAAGTTAAATGTTATAAATGCCATTTAAATAAAATACTTAAAAAAAAAAAAAATTAAAGTAAAAAACAAAAACAAAACATTTTTTAAAATAGAAAAAAAAATGTTTAAATCGTTATGTGTATCGAATCGTGGGTCAAAAATCGTGATACGAATCGAATCGTGAGTTGGTGTATCGTTACAGCCCTAATAACACCATTTTTTTTTATCCCATTTTCATCATAAAAACATCACTGTCACTACTATGTTGCTAAGAGACCTCTATTTAGACCTGGAGATGATGATGGTGACACTTCCTATCAAACTTTCTACCAATCAGAGAGCGTAAATTGACGGTAACGTCCAATCAGGAGCAGCCAAAGATCAACAAGTGAGCAGAAAGTTCTATGTGTGTCTGAAAAGAATAATAATAATGGTCCTCTTTGCTGGAATACAGAAAGAAGAGCTTTCTGACGCAGCTGAGGTGGAGTTAGCTTGTGAGAATAGAAGGTAAATAGAAGCAGAAATAACTGGAAATGAGGAAAAATGGAAATAGGGCTGCAGGGAACGACGAGTCAGCTAATTGGATTATAAATCCCATAATTATTAAATTGCTCTTAGTGTGTGCATGTGTGATGTAAATATGTGGATATACTGTACAGTCGTCCTCAAAATTATTCATTAGTAGGGATGCATTTTATAATATGCCCCCTATCAGTATTGGCGTATATCGGCCTTAAAAGTATTCCTTAAGTGTACTCAAGTATAGTGAAGTAAATCCTCCAAGTGTACTTTTATTTACCAAGTAGATACCAATTTACTGGCAGTACACAAACAAGAGTACTTTAAGTATTTAAAAGTACACTTTCAAACAGGGAGGCACGAGATAATCGCGCCCTTTTGGTATTGGCTTATATCAGCCTTAAAACGGAGTATCGGACATTAGCCAGCCCACCGATATTTAACTGATATTTAACCTATCAGCCCACTGTTTCTAAAGTCTTAAAAAAAAGGAAAATAAAAGAAACTAGGGGTGGGAAAAAATATAAATAGATTGAAATATCCCGATATTTTCATATGCTGATATCATAATGACATTTAAGAACGCAGTATCTGTCTATTTTACAAATGAAATCTTGCGATATTTCATCATTCTGTTACGAAATCTTGTGAGAATTCACGAACATTTTGCAATATTTTCATATGCAGATATCATATTGACATTTTAAAAAACGAGGTATTGATCAATTTTACTAACGAAATCTCGCAATATATATAT